>JAPDSC010111227.1:0-14479 GCA_026290005.1 Latrodectus geometricus | reverse complement strand
TTATAAACGAAATCATACGTTTATTGCAACTACAACAAACAGCGGAACGAGACAACTTTAAGCTCGTTTCACTGATAATGGCACTTGTTTATTTTTGACAGCTCTTTCCACCATTATGCAAAGAAGGGTTAATATTATTAAAGTAAACAAGTGTTTGTTTACTGGTGGAATTCTTCCCAAAACATTTTAAATAATATTGATAAAAAGTTACTATCATACTATTATTCAAAATTGAATTGATAAGAAGCAAAATAGCTTATTAACAAAACATTATTTAATTTGGAACATATGTTAAGCAGAAATAGGCATTGTAAACTAGGTTTTATAATTGGAATGAAAATATGGTACATTGCTTCCCATTTGTTATTTCCATAAAATTTTGATAAAAACACTAGCAAATATTCTACACTTTTCTTTTTTATTATTTAATAAAATAAGTTGCCTGTTTTAGACCCATTATTTCGTATATTTTCTTAACTTTCTATATATTGATAACATATTTTTAAAAAAATTAACCAATTCTTAATATAATTATTATATTCTGACATCTCTCGTTGCGATTAACGGTTTAAAAATACCCTATATATTAGGTTGTTCGGAAAGTCATTTCGTTTTTCCCACTTGAATCAGTTTTTTGTTAGTGAAAACCAACCATTTTTATGAGTATGAAATCGTGCTACAGCCAGAAAGATGATAAAAGGTATTGAACTAGAATTGACAATATACAATTCTATAAAATATTTATTCGATATACGCTTTTAATTTTTATATAAAACGAAATAACTGTCCGAACCACCCAATAGTTATGATTGCTTTGGAACAGACAATTTACACCCATGAAGATTGCAAAAACCTTCGTCATCTTAAGCTTGGTGGGGAAAAATCTTCATCCTGAATGAAATGCTTATCTTCGCCAAATTATGATTAATTTATAATTATTATAAAACAACAAAGAGAGCGCTCTTAAATGAAATTATTTGGAACAACTTTGATATACCCCCCCCCCCCACCAATAAAAAAGTAAGCGCCAAATCTGGAACTCCCTACGGACTTTTTAGGGTTGCTGTTTCTTATTTTGGTGTTGCCAATTTAGGTTTTTTTCAACTTTTAGTTTTCGCTGTTGTCAATTTAGTATTTTTTTGTGTTTTGTACCATTTTTTGAGTTTTTTTTTTTTTTTTTAAGTTTTTTTGTTTTGTTAGTAATTATTTGTGTTTAGTGAGAATGCATCTTGGTGAGAAAAAAGACGCCAAAAACAAGTATTTTTCTTGACGAGAAAAAAAGTCGCCAAATTTCCGATTTGGGGGGAGGGGTATATCAAAGTAGTTCCAATTATTTTCTATAGTGCAGATACTACTTCACAAATATTTACACGTTTTATATAATTATTTTGTTACATATATAAAATAATTCCATGTGTAATTATTATGTTACATATGGAATTATTTTTTTAAAAAAATGTGTATAACTCTTTAGTCATAAATAATGATCTTTTCAGGTAATCTTCTATAATACTCATCAAATTTTCTCTATGGCTCAATTTCGCTTTTACTGTGTTTCAAACTGAGAATCTTTTCTTGAAATAGATAGGGATATTTTTCACACATTGATTTATATATTTTTAAATATTATGATGGCTTTCTATATAAATATTTTATAAATAGGCTTGTTATCCATAAATTATTTGTAAACATTCTACCAGATCCTTTGTCCTATTACTTTTTAGGGTGTATCCTAATTAATTTTAAAATGTGAAAAAATGTCTAATGTAAGTCTATAATGTTTGGTATTCTACTTGTTTTATGTTTTTGACACCGCTTTGTGAACTCCTTAACGGGCCAAGACTGTAAAGCACTGCAACATCCACCACGTAATTTCCTTCAGGGAGCACTTTTCACGGTTTGAGGGCTTGTATTCATATGCGCAAAGGAGGAAACCTGTAAAAATGCAAGCGCTCTCACCCATGTTATTTTGTATTTAAGGGACATTTTCGTTTGGCAACATAAATATTCATGTCCTCTGAAGCAAACAAGGAGCGTGCTT
Organism: Latrodectus geometricus; assembly: GCA_026290005.1. Lineage (NCBI taxonomy): Eukaryota > Metazoa > Arthropoda > Arachnida > Araneae > Theridiidae > Latrodectus > Latrodectus geometricus. Next base: position 12,438 of record JAPDSC010111227.1, on the reverse strand, counting down.
ACTTCGCTTATGGAAGATTCACTTCTTCTTTTATCAGGCATCTCTGGCTATTATTTAACTATTTACAAAATATTTTCTATATATGTCAATAGCATCCTTGGAAATATTTCGTTACTCGTTTTTTCTAAACTCTTACTCCTTTATTCTAATTTTTGTCAAGAAATAGTTTGTAGGAATGAGTTTTCTTGATTCATGTTGATTTTGTATTCCACCATTTTATATTCAGTGCCCATTTTCGTTCGGAGAAGTGAATTTTCATGTCTCCAAAAGAAATACAATTTAGCGCCAACTGACTCTGTTTATGTAAGATTCACCAGATAAAAAATATATTACATTCATGTCAACAAATGGAAATAAATAAAATAGTATGTGTCTACCAAGAAAAAAAATGGCTGGATACCATCTATATATTTGCCACTCAAATGCTAAATCGAAACTATAAAAAATGGAGAATCGCATTGTATGAAAACGGTTTTCAAATTTGATGATTAATCGGATAACGGATGGTTATTTTGTTCGGAACTATTTCATCTTCCATTGTTTTCTGCTTTGGGCACAGATGCCTCATAATCCATCCTGCCAATTTTTTAGTTTGGTGATATTTTTGGCGGATTTCCTTATTTATCTGGCAACCTGGTTCCTCTGACGTCGTAGAGAGGGAGAAAAATAAGAATTTTGTTCATGTTTCCAAAATATAATTTTGGAAACATGGATATAACCCAAGTATTTATGTCATCACGAAGAAATTTAGAATATTTCTTCAATATTTTCTTAATCTAATCAATATCATATTTTCTTTTTTAAAAAATCTTTTTATTTCAAACATATATATTTACGCTTTTTATTTATCGCATTTAAATTTAATATTCTGATGTATAATTTTTTTTAAGAATCTAATACACCACAATTATGATATCTTCGCATTACGTCACAATTACGTTATCTTGGCAACATTTTTTTGTCGCCAAAAAAATTCGAAAATTATTATGATGGCATCTGTGTCCTATTTTTTACTATTCTCCAAATATTCAAGTTTATTTAGTGAGTGTGATATGAACTTTAAAAATTGTATATTATGTAAAATTCATGAAGTTATTATTTTTTTGGAACTACTTTGATATACCCCCAAATTGGAAATTTGGCGAATTTTTTTCTCGCCAAGAAAAATACCTGTTTTTGGTACTATTAATTATTTTTCAAATAAAAAGCATTACTTGTTATTGTTTTCTTTTATTGTTATGCTGTCAGGGCTCAATTCTCGTGGTACTAATTCGACTTTGGTGTAAAATTAGTTGCGTTGACGGTAAAACGTAAGTAACTTTTTTCGATTATGAATTATTCTAAAAGTTTAAGTAAAATATATAGTTGTGGGTGAAAATGCGCTTTTAGTCCCGTGCATGGCGCGTTTTCAAAAACACCGATGCCATGGCGAAAATTCTACCGCTATTTCAAAGTAAAACTTAATTAGCGACCAATGAAAAGGCTAAAACAAAAGAGCAATTAATGATCATGGGCGAAAAACCTCTTCAAATTCGCGAGTTGGCGAAGAAGGAGGCCTAAACCGCAATTTAACCCAGTTGTGAAAAGTAGTGCGTATATTTTTATGCAAAATAATAGCTATTTTACATAAATAACTAAATTTTCACAAGCCATTATAACACTGTAGAAATTTAACACATTATGCAGGTTCTGAGATTGTGCTTATATTGTACATATATATTTTCAACAAAAATATCATTATTAATATAAATGAAATATATTAATGGAAAAGAAAAATATTTTTATAATAAATGGCCGATTAATATAGACTGTAACTTATTATTAAATACTTTTACGATATTTTTAACTGTTTTTCATATATATTCCAAATATATTTGTCTTTTAACTAGCCATGTTAATAATATAAATTTAATTAACTTAAAACTTACCTCTGTTAATTGTAAAAATCAATAATAAAATCACTTTTTGTTCGCTTTAATCAAAGAAATAATAATTTCCATTTGAAATCGTATTTAGGGAAAAATTAAAACATGATGAAACCATCAAAATATCTGCAAAGTTTGAATTTGGTGACTGTACACACAGATATGGTCGTTATGGAAACCGAATTGTACTAGCTCACGCAGCTTTTGTCGTTTCTTGTCAACTCAGATATGACAATCACAGACCAATTATAAGAAATACTTCCGACTGCCTCCTACCCGCAGGAGGAAAATCGACTTGATTTTCTGAAACATTTTACAGGTAAACAGTGCAAACAGCACCCTCTGTCGGAATGTTTACTTGCCTTTATTTATAACATATTACATCTGGTGAAATAATATTTTAAAATTAAACGCAGAATAATAAATTAAAGAGTATGTTTTTCTATTGAAATAAATTTGCTTTCCTTAAAATTATAGAATTTATAAATTATGGCAATTTTAAAAGATTTCAACTTGAAAAAAAATCTAACAATATAATCTATTTAATATGCTATACACTTTCATAAAAATGAATTAGGACTTCTGATGAATTAGACGGGATTAATTTTATCAATTACTATGCTTTAAAGAATAGTATAGCCAAAATTTAAAATCATTATTTTTCCGTTTTACCATAAATCAAAAAATTAGTCATCAATTATTCAAATGAAACATTTGGTGACTACACAAAGAGTTTATAATTACAAATATTATGAGTGATAGCTCTAGCATATCTCAAATAACTCTCAAATAAAAAATTCTATTAATTTTTAAAATAGACTTGAAAAATAACTTGAAACCATTTTATACGTTTCTTACTGAAAGAAACAAGCTCAAAAATATAAGCATAAAATCTCACCGGCTCTCATTTTTAACTTACAGTAGCCCATTAAAATAAAGATAATAAAGAGATATATATTCAACTTGATACCCTTACAACTAAATTGACATTTTACCGTAAAATTTAACTTATAAAAAATTATAAACATTAAGCAAGTTACAAAAGAAACATTATAAATAGTTCATAAGTTCAGTCTCACACACACACAATATATATATATATATATATGTATGCATAAACCTCTAATTTTTATTTTGAAATAGTTGCTTTATAGATAAAAAAAATATGAGCAGTCACATTTATAAAGAAAAATAGGAATCGTATATAGTTTATAAAAAATCTAATATTTCGTAAAAAAAAAAAAAAAAAATCCTTTGTATACCTTATTTTCCGGCGTATAAGACGCGCTTTTCTGTTTGAAAATAAGAAAGCGTATAATAAAGAAGAATAAGGAAATTATCAATAATAACAAAAAATAATGATATTAAAATTGAAATTAGGAACAGATTAAATATGGCAAATAAATGTTATTTCGGACTGAGAAATCACTTTAAATCAAAACACTTGAGCATAAAAACCGAAATTAATCTTTATAAAACTTTAATAAAGCTAATAATTATGCATGGAAGCGAGTGTTAGGCTATGAACAAATCTGAAGAAAATAAGCAATTAATATTTGAACGAAAACTGCTGAGAAAGATATTTGGAGCGGTTTAAGAAAACAGAGTGTGGAGAATCCGTTATAATCATTAACTTATACTCTAAATTCGGAGAGCCAAATATTGTGAATTCTATAAAGATCTATCAATTAAGATGGTTGAACACATTTATAGTACAATGATTTAAACCCAACAAAAAAAGTTACATTACAAAAAGAGATGGAAAAAGGAAAAGGGGTAGACCAAACACCATATGGTGGAAAAAACGCTGAATGAAATTGCAGTCTACCGGTGGAGAAATTTGGCAGTGGTTGATTCCCGATATAAAACACTTTTAAAGACAGCCTTGGCCTGCAGAAGGCTGTACTGCTATAGAAGAAGAAGAAATAATAAAAAGGCAATGAATAATAACGTAAAATAAGAAAATGAAGTGCGAAAAACAAAGAATAAGCCGATATTGAATCTTACTGCGTCTTGTATGAGGAGAAGGATCTAAAAAATGCAGCTCACAATATGGTCATAACCCACATAAAAGAGTGGTTAAGAGGTGTGGCATTGGTAATGCTCTGGATGGACTCAGTTGCTCCTGTTTTAGAAGCTTTTCATTCGTAGCTCTGGCGATGAGTTTTGACGAAGATTAAAAGGTGCTTTTCCACACAGTTTGAGTATATGCAGAAAATATTAATTTTTATTTGTATGTTCTTATATTAAAAAAATACTGGGAATTCCTCATAATGATCAGTAATAAAGCTTTATCCTTAAAAAATGTATTGGTAAAGGGTGCGTCTTATTGGCCGTAAAATACAATAGTTAAAAAAAAAAAAAAAAAAACACCTTCGTGGACAGACATAATCCTTAATTGAAGCCAGCTGTTTCTATATATATATATATATATATATATATATATATATATATATATACTGGCCAAAGGATGAGTGGTTAGTGTTCCCGGTTGAATCCCGGCTTGGGCATGGACGTTTCCTTTCTGTCTTCATCTTTGTCCTTCCTTCTTCTGAGATGATGGAAAATGCAGGGCTGGCGCTAGCAGCTTCGCCACCCCGGGCAAAGAGGTAAAATGTCGCCCCTTTATAACAGAAATTAAAAGAGATAACCTAAATCCTTTCCACAATTAATGGTAAAATAAAACGAGTGAAAAAATTGCAATCATCAGCAATGTTGAAGTTTTGATTAGCAAAAAAATACTTTATTAATTTATGTTTTTGGCACTAAATTAAAATTAGGGTTGCGCAGAAAAAAGGAAAGAGTCATTTCTGGTGCATTCTTATTCTAGCTGGAGGTCATTATTTTCAACAGTTCTTGTAGATTAAAAAACTTTACCTGTAATTTTTGGTAATAAAATGTTGTTATATTGTCAAAAATTTTGTTCGCCCTGTATCTTCGAAACAAATTTTTGCTGTATGTTTAAAAAACACCCTGTATATATACAGGGTGTTAGGGGTTTGATTCCAAATATCTTAATGCATAAAAATATTATTCATTTTAAACAAAAAAGTTTAGTATATCATGGATCAAAACTCTATTATTTTAGAAAGAGAAAATGTTCAAAAGTTTGAGAAATTTAATTTTAGGGCTAATTTGCCGCCCCGGGCAGGGGCCCGGCTTGCCCACCCCTAGCGCCGGCCCTAGAAAATGTAGCCCACCTTACAATCGGATTTGTGGTTGTGTGACGAGGGCTCTCGTACTGGGTTCACAGGTGACCCCCGGGTAACGCTAAAATGAATAGCAGTTTCCGACCTTGTGGGCGACGGATTCAGTCTCTCAGAGCCCTGCCATTAGAAATATATATAAAAGCTTGTTTAAATATATTTTTTAATTATTAAAAACGAAGATATTTTTAAATTTAGTTGCTGCTGCATAGTCTAATGATGATTCATGTTAGATTTTTTATTAGATCCCAACTAAGTTCAATGGATTTTTGGTTTATTCAAATGGATGCAGAATCTCATTCGAAGGCACTTAATAATATCCAATATACTTCCATTATTATTATTTACAGTATATTTGTGTAAATATGGTACTCAATATACCTAAATGATGTAAGCATCGAAAATAAAAACTTAAAGCAACTTTCACATTAAAAATAAAATCTTTAAGCAACTTTCATTTAAAGATAAAAAATTTCATTTGGAAAATTAACTTCTGAAAGATACTTGAAAATAAAAATCTAGTGCTTTTTAAATATAGGTAATAATACTGTAAACATTTTTAATTTAACAAAAATTATTGAAAATTCTTTCGTAATTTATTCGTTATTTACATCAGAAAGAGAGTTTCGTCATCACATCATACATTTCGACCATTATTAGAAACTCAATATTTCATAATGAAAGTTATAATACTTTTTGCGATGTAGCAATAGTTCATTGATTCCTGATAAATTTGGTGACTGCTACTTTAATCTTTCAATGGAAACACTATTTCAAAATTTTTGAAAAATATTGATTGAGATATTTTCTTTTTCATAGAGGAAATTCTGAAAATTAAATTTATATTTTGAGTTTTCACAAAATTAAATATGAAATACCTAAACAAAGTTATATATTTTATTTAATGAATTAAAAGTTACCATTCTTATTGGTCATAAATTTTATTTTAATAAAATGCGTCTATTATACTTATTTAAGAATTTTTGATAAATGCATTAACTAGCGTTTGGTTACATTTTATTGTTTATTTGATTACAAGAAATTGTGCTTTGATATGTTAGTTGATGAAGTTAAAGAATTCAATTGGAAAAAAATATTGCATAAATTAAATAAAGTGGTAATCAAAAATAATAATAAATGTAAAAATTACTATAAAATTTTCTTTTGGCATTCTCTAATTCCAAATTTATGAATTATATTTTTATTATTTATTTTTAATGATCAAGAACCATTGAAGATTAATTGTAAAAGTTATTGAGATCTGCTGCGACCACCATTACAACTTCGCAGCCAGGGAGTAAAATTTCTAATACTAAATTAATTATTTATTTAATATTCATAGTGAGTCCAATTCATTTTAGAATTTAGTAATTATTCCAAAAAAATGTATCAACATTACTATTTTATTAATATATAAACAGCTCAAATATTTCTTATAAGTGCGAGACTTTTAAAAACTGCCATAGTTAAAACTATTTTTAAGCTTATTTACTTAATTAAATCAAAATTTAATTCAATCGAATTACTAAATAATCTACATTTAATAATCATTGTCGTAAAATGAAAGCTACAAAAAATGTACGAGATTTTAAATTCCCGTTTGCTGTCCAGATGGCAGCATGTTACTTATTTTTCATTCAGTCTCTTTTCAGTGGTTTCATTTTTTGTAAGAATTGTTATCTTATCAATAGGAGGATAACGTTTATCATTTTAGATACAAAGGAAATTACATCACTTCGAATAATGTTCACTTGAATATGACAAATTTTAATGTGCACAGTTTATTTGAAATTCAACCCAAGACAATTAATTTCATTTAGTAGTAAAGTTAGAAATGTAAGTAGTACTGCTTTTATTAATATTTAAACTTCTATCTCATGATTACATATTTTTTGTGCTTTAATTTCATTTTCTTTGAAAGATCCCATTAATTATAATTTATAGTTCTTTTCATTGTGATTGGATGGAAAGTAATAGATACATGCATGTGAAAGTCTATTGTTTAATAAATATTAATGTTGCAACTATACTATGTGCAATAAAAAGATAATAAAATTAAAAATAAATGTTTTCCAATTTTCCGATTTTTTTTTTTATTTTTTCTGAATATTTTGTAAATCTAAATTTGTAATTCTTTTCATAATGATTAGATCCATAGTAATGAATATAATATATATGTATACGAAAACTCATTGTTTATTTATTAAACAAGTACATTTTGATTTCCTCGCACGAGATAAATCACCAAATTATGTTAAAAAAAAAAAAAAAAAAAAAAAAAAAAAAAAAAAAGCAGCAAAATGTGAGAAGCAACCGTATAGACTTTCACTTTCGGTTTGTATAAATGATGTTTGAGTAATTTTTTTCACAGAGGGGTCCGTGACACATTTAAAATTTTTAAAGTGGTCCATTGTGCCAAAAAATCAGAAAGGCCCATTTTTGCAGGCGTCCCCCAAGGATCACTGCTGGGTCCCTTCTTATTTGATCTGTACATTAATGATACTCCTCAAGACCCACGACCCATGCTCTGCCTCTTCGCAGATGACACTGCCGTTCTTGCTTCCGGACCTAAACATCAGGTCATAAGAGATACGCTTAATGAACACCTTAATGAAATAAACAAATGGATTAAAATTTGGAGAATTAAAATAAACGTGGCTAAAACCCAGGCAATTCTCTTCAGTAAAAAATTGCAAATAAATTGCCGTAACATCCAAACTGCAGGTAAAAAGATTAAATGGAAAACTGACATCACATATCTGGTAGTCAAACTCGATAAAAGACTGACTTGGAAGCTACACATTACTGATATCAGAAACAAATTCATTGGAGCTACAAAAACCCTCTTCCCACTTATGGCCTGGAACTCGAAATTGTCCTTTAGTAATAAGCTCCTGATCTACAAGTCTTACTTCAGACCGATAATAACTTACGCAGCACCGATCTGGGGTGGAGCATGTATGACGAACTTATCCAACTCTAATAAATTACATCAAGCATCTTTCATTCAGGTTTTACAATAAACTCTATAACATAAATAATTCTGAAATTCAAAAAATTTATAACTATAATCCATATGAATTAATACATTTTCACAGACCCAGAGCCGTCCTCAGGATCACCCCACAACTGAATAATTATCTCTCTTCCCAAACCCTAATTTCGCAGTGATAGTCCCCCTCCCTCCCGTTTGCTTACAAACATTTGTTTATATCCAGGAGTGGGTGGGGTTCTCGTCTCCAGAGCCGATTGTTAGAGCCGCTAAAATGTTTTCTTAACTGCAACGGGCATTTTGCCCAAACATTTAGGTTAATTACTTTATTTGCAATAAATTTGGGACTGCTCTTCTATTTCCTTTGATTTTGTATATATCTCAGTGTCTTAATTTCTGGTAACTACCTCCTGTAACTACTTATGAGTCACCATGCAAGCACTCTATCTGGGAGTACTTATTCTTTTATTCATCATTGTAACTATGCATAGATCTTTAACCCTTCTTTGCATGATTTTTTCTTTATTGGTGAAATAAATCAAGTTGATATAATTCATGTTCAAAATTAAAGGGAAAATGGTTAAAAAATCTTAGTATATATTTATAGTATAAATTTAGCAAAAAACAATATGCTAAAAATTTCCATCATCATCCAAAGTTAGATCATTAGCTTAGTACTAAATAGAAATAAAAGAGGAAAATAACAGAAACACGTGTTATAAACCTTTCTTCCACTCATTTTCAATTTTTTAGCAATAGAAACTCTGATATAATAAAACAAAATTATAAACGAAATCATACGTTTATTGCAACTACAACAAACAGCGGAATGAGACAACTTTAAGCACTGATAATGACACTTGTTTATTTATGACAGCTATGTTTCTTTTTATGCAATGTACATTAAAAAGGTATCCAAACACGATCAACTTAAAGTGAACTTGTTCTTTTATATAATTTTTGGGCATTATAGGTTATGATGGAAATTTCCACCATTATGCAAAGAAGGGTTAAGTGTAATATTAGGTTTTATACCCTTGTTATTAAAAAAGGTCACCACAAAAAAAATAAATAAATAAATAAAAATAAAAAATAAGAAACACTGGTATAAATAGTAGGTTTCCTCCTCTTTCCTCATTTTAAACATTGCAAAAAAGTGGTAACAATTTTTAATTTTTCGACAAATGAGGAAGGTACTGTTTCGTTTCTTCAAAAGAAAAATGTAGCCTCTCTCAATTGGAATATGTTTAAATGGACGTCAAATGAAATTATGTGTAAAAGAAAAAGTATGTGGAAGTGCAACATGAAAAACTTTCAATAAAAGAAGAAAAATAACCTTCGATCCGACACTTAATTTAATGGTTCCAGAATACTATTCTTAATAGCTTGCGTTTCATATACTGCTGGGCAAAGGAATTAATATTTAACAAGGGGTGCAGCAAACAGCTAAACATTTTTCAAAATACTACAACTGACTAGAACAATGGTATGAGAGACGTTTGATCTCCAGTTTGTTCACGTTTTTTAATTTCTTTGTTTTTTTCCTGGAAAATTCCCTTACGCTTAATTTATTGTTCTTTTCATAGTAATTGGACATATTGTACTGGATAAAATATATGTTTGCAGAAAAAAATCCAATTTTTATATTTTAAATATGTGAACTAGTAATCAATATATTTGAAAGAAATGTTTTCTGTTTTCTAATTTGTTTGCTTTTACCTGGAAAATTCCCTTACCTCTATGGTTCTTTTCAGAGTGATTTGATATATATAATAATGGATAAATTATACGTTTGCAAAAAGAGTCCATTGTTTATTTAATATATATGAGAACAAGCACATAATAATAGATCAGTGATTCTTTTTCTTTTCTTGGAAGCAGAATGTCTACTGAGGCAGCTAAAACTCTCGAAAGGGTAGAAGAAATAGCTGGAGGTCAACTAGTAATTGTTACATCTAAAGGATACGTAGATTGTGGTGTAAGAGGTGGTAAGTATGAATTGGCTTGCCCCCCTTTTTTTGGGGGGTTGCTAAAAATAAATTATTTTATTAAATCAAATGAGATAATAATCTGGTCAACACAGTGCAACATTCCGAGATTCCTGGCTCATGTAAAGCAGCTCCATCTACAAAACTTTTTCAATCAGCATTTTTGTATACTTAAGATTGGATGCAATGGGGAACTGGTTCTAGGTCAATAGTTTAAATATCTATAATCAACAATTTTCATTTTTGTTGCTCTAATTAAGTAGTTTGCACCAATTATTTCATAGTTTCAACTCAGTTGCTTCATGACTCCCAAAGGTTTTCCACCTCTTTAAATCTTGTTCGAATTTTACATGCAAATTTTCAAAGGAAAATTGGAAATACTGACTAGTAATGATTACTTTTCTTAATAAAAAATATTTTGCATATTTGAAATTTTCATCTCTTGCCATTCAAGTATTGCGGGGATTGAATACAGGACCTCTAGCATCGAAGAGGTTGATTTCAACACTAACCAATAGTGAATTCTATTATATGTGTTTGTGAAATATAAGAGTGTTTTAAATTGTAATGCAAATTTTTTTGGATGTTTTAATGTGATGTTATCTCATTTGGTTTTTTAAAAATGCCAAACTTTTTCATTGTTATTATACTTAACATTCAACACTGCCATCAAATAAAATTTTAAAATTTATATTGAAATGGTATATTTGATACCCAAAATAGTTTTTTTCATAGATTATAGTATAGTAAATACTTGTTCAATAATAAATTTTTGCCAAAATAAAAATGAATGTAAGTAGTAAACAAAGTAAACCGAAGTGCCAAGCCCCTTTGATCACATAATATAATCACGTGACAGGATGTGACACCGTACCACGTGACCCCCGAGTGAATTGGAATTGTTGGTTTCGTTTTACTAATGTTTTTACTCGAGTTGAGTTGTTTTTATTTTTTATGTTTACCACGTGGTTTATAAAGTTTTTATTTCGAGAATGGCAATAGCTTTTAAGAAATAATTTTTTAAGAATCCCATGTGTATTAAAAGTTTCTATTGCTGGGGAGGGCAACGACTTTCAAGAAATAATTTTTCTCATGTATTCCACATGCATCAAAAGTTTCTGTTTCTGTGAATGGCAACAACATTAGGTTTTGGGACGAAATACGCTTATGTATGTTGGGACAAGCTGGATCTTTTTTAGCGATTTAATTGGTTGTCAATGATGTCATTCACGTGTTGAGTAGAGTTTTTACTGGATCGAATTTTTCTATTGGTCAAATAAGTTGTACTACTAGTATTTGGCAACACTAGTGCAGCTCACTTGTACTTATATCCGGAAAAATATTAGTTCAGGGCATATCCTTTCTGCGTATTTTTTCTCACGTGTGGAAGCTTAGAGAAAATTAGTCGTCTTCCTTCTAACTTTCCATATCCTAAATCAAATCCAAACAAATTATTATCTTTTCGAATATTGTACCAGGTATGAGGATAAATAATATCGACCAATGCTACTTCCCAAACACCGCTAGTTAGTTCAATAGCTGAAGGAAGTTGTGTGGTAAATTGTGATATTTTGTTATCTGGGTAAAAACCTCTTGAGCTGTCACTGATCAGAGTGATGTAAAACGACATTTTTCGGTTCAAATGATATTCAGTTCAGAAATGAGATTTAAAGTCCTTCTATTTATATATGTTTCACGTTTCTTACTCAAGTATTAAAACTTTCAGGACAACCTTGAAATTTCACAAAATATTCCACTACACTATTTCTCGTTCTATTTTTCAGCATTTTTTCTACCGGATTTATTTAACACCTTTTGTTTTTATAGATGTAGAAGATTTTATTCCTTCTAATCCTATAGTAACACCTGTTCATATTCAACCTGAGTGGTATTTTTTATTTGCCTACCCGAGTCTGTAATTTTTTGAAGTTCTTGTTTGTAAAAAGTACCTTCGATCACATCTCCAGCTAAGTCTTTGAGTTTGTATACCGCAGGCTTTCTTTGAAAATTTTTATGGATAGTAAATATTTCTCTTGCCATCATCCTTGTCTTCATTGTCTTTTATTCAGTTGAAAGTCAAATTTCATACACTGCCGCTGAAGCGAGGTTTTTGAGTCGAACTCAAAATTAGCGTACTCCGCAGTTTGAAAATCAGAAAAATTTTCATTTGTGATTTTCTTCTTCCATTTTCAGCAAAAAAAAAAAAAAAAATCACTTATGTCTTTATTTTATGTAAAACTTACAATATCCTTTAATTGTTTTTAGCTGTGTAGTTCATTTTTTTCATTTGCCATTTCTTTCTTTTTTGTGTGTGTGCTCTAGATTTC
>JAPDSC010111219.1:0-15141 GCA_026290005.1 Latrodectus geometricus | reverse complement strand
AATTTCTTTCTGTGCGGTGACTGACTTGAGCGTAGCTCATTTTATCAGTATAAATGCTTCTATTCAATAATATGGTTTTAAAGGAAAGAAGAAAATTAGTTGTTTATTCACCTCAGGGTCATAAAAACAAATCTGTACGCCTCCATATCATGCCACAGAGTTTTTTTCAGGAGATTTACATTTTCAATGAGCCGCCCAACCTGTCTAGTGGTTAGCGTAATTGACTATGGATGGGGAAGACCTGGGTTCGAATCCCGGCTCGGGTATGGATCTTTTTCTCTGGATAATTATAATTTTATGCATCTCTTTCTCTATGTTTCTTGTACTTTCCTCGGATGATGGATGAATGGGGCCCGCCCTATAAACGGGTTTGTGGTGGTGTGGCGTGGGCGATGCTACTCGCATCTCCGTGACTTGGTTTACAGGTGCCCACCGGGTAAAGATAAAATGAGTAGCAGTTTCCGGCCTTGTTGCGGCAAATTGGATAATGTTACTTACTTGCTAAGGGTGCTCGCCATTAGAAATAATAATAATAAAAAAAACTTATTCATCGAAATTTTTTTAATTATTGTCATGAGAGCGCACTTCAATTATTCCGCCGTTGTTATGTTCGTTTACAAATTTAGAACAAAAACTCCATTCTAAAAAATACAATGAAACCGTCGCTTCTTAAGAAAACCCATTGAGACCAAGTAGAAACAAGTTTCGCTCTTTGAAGCCACTTCACTCAGAGAGTGATTCACTCATACGTCTTTGGAAAACTGTGCGCGTTTGATCGTTGTGTTACTAAATGCAAATGCGTCTTCAATTACTTTCATTTCTTGATACTAAATACAAACATCGTGTTTGGTTTCAGGACCTTGCGCCATAAAACCCAACCAACCAAACCAACCAAACCGTGTTTGGTTTCAGTGACTTGAAATTATTTTTATTTATGCATATATGATATAATCGCTGGGGGTATGCCTGGATCCTTGGCTTTTTTTTTTTTTTTAAAAAAAGCACTATATTTATTTTATCGAATTGTGCCAAAAATTTTGTATAACATTAACTTTTTTTTTTATCGTGCCAGCCAGACTGGCAGTATGGGTGCGCTGCTCCACTCTTTCAACTGAACCGCAATTGGGTGTGGAGTCCGACTTCCTCAGTACACACATGCCATAGGAACCCGTTTATAGGGTAGGCAACCATTCACAACCCATTCATACGAGGAAAGGACAAACACAGGAGAGAGAGAAAGAGAAAGTACATCCATGTCCCGACTGGGATTCGAACCCAGACCTCCCTATCCGCACTCAGGAAGGCTGACCACTAGACAGAATAGGCGGCCATTAACTCGTTAATTTTATTGAATCTTATTTTACGCACCACTATTAACGGAATGTTTGAATACATAAATTTTTCCTTTAATAGTTATTCTTTAGTTGACTGATGCCATAGTGGTTAGCATTTCTACTCCTAGTCTGTTGATCCCGGTTCGAATCCCGGCTTAGGCATGGACTTTTTCTTTCTTTGTCCTTTCTCCTGAAGTAAGAATGCGGCCTACCCTATTAACGGGTTTGTGGTGATGTGACGGTGGGTAATGCTACTCGCCTCCGTGACTTAGTTCACAGGTGCCCACAGGTTAACGTAAAATGAGTAGCGATTTCCGGCCTTGTTGTGTCGAAGGGTCAATCATCCAGTGCCCTCTATTGGGAAAAAAATTATTTTTTTATAAAAATTAGAAGAAAATGTAAACTTACTCTTTTTCTGACTCTGTTGTTGTTGTTGTTTCCAATCCCATCTGGGGTAGCAGAGCTACACCAGATCCATAAGTTCATATACCCTCAAAATATCGAGGAAGAGGAGAGGTCTCTCAAAAAACTCCTCCATGGAAAAATTGAGGCAAACAAGAATATGTTGAGGACTAGCCTCGTTGGAGTAACATTTTTTGCAGGTTGGGAAAAGTTTGGAACGCCCGCAAAAAGTGAGGGCCTTAGTGTGCCCACTGACAAATCTGCTGATTACTGTTTGGTCGGCACGTGTGCCCTGAAATTAAAGGGCACCACCCCACTTACGGGGGTACCAAACGTGATTTGGTGGGACAAGCCAGGGCTTAGTGACAGTGTTTTTGCGGGTGGAAAATAATTCTGAGTAAGTGAGGGCCAGATTTGAAGAAGCTGCTAGGGAAGTACCCTCCTTAGCCAACTGATCTGGGCGTTCGTTACCAAGTAGACCCACGTGAGAGGGTATCCACTGGAAATGGATGTCATGGGAGGCTGACAGGTCCTTTAAAAAAAGAAGGATGTCGATACTAGCTTGGTCTGTTACTCTTTCCCAATTGCACAGGTGTTGAATACTGCTACGACTGTCAGTGAAGATCCAGATATTCCCGAAGGTGGCTCCAATCCTGATACTCTTCAGACCTGATGAAATAGCTAAAAGTTCACTACGAAACACTGAGCCAAAATCTGAGTTTCTTAATGATTTTTATGTAACCTACTTATTTACTTGTTTATAAAAGCCTTGGATCTGAATTATTCTAGGTGGTGAATATACTCGTTTCATTAATGTTCATTAATGAATTAATTATTCATATAGTGGAATTTACTTTTTAGCTGGAAAGTTATAGTTCTAATGTTTCTGAAAATGAAACACATTTTATTCTTGTGCATCGAGCTTCACACCATCAAACTTCGTTTTAAATTTTATTATTTTTTTTAAATATTTGTTGTTCTTTTGATAACTAATAAATATATTACTGTTATTTGAAACTTAAGAATAATTTATATAATTTGCTCTTCCGAAGAATTATTTCAAAAACAAACGTTCTTTTATATATATTTATAAGTTAAACAGTAGAAAATTTAATGGAAAATAATTTTAATGTCTGTAATAGAAAATGTGACTAGGTGTCATAAATTAAGACATAAGGGGGAAAACATTTTTTTGTGATTTTTTTCATTAAGATAGGCTTTATGACAAGAAGACCCAGTTCTATGGAATCCTTTCTCCCCCCCCCCGTAAGATTCGAAATGATTTTAAGATAAAAATTCATCTTATTTTAAATATTTTTCCGTTTTGTATATCCTAATAGTAAAAAGCTTACATGCTGAAATTAATCAAACACTTTGATTATATTTCAATGGTGAAAATGCGCTTTAGGTCCCCTACTATGCCAACTTGGCGAAAGTGTGTTGTGGTCCCGTACTTGGCGGGTTTTCAAAAACGCTGTTGCCATGGTGATAATGGAATACGATTTTTAACGGTTTTAAGCAAATTAGCAACCAATGAAAATGCTAAAAGAAAAAAAAACCAATTAATGAGCATGCGCGAAAAAGCGCAAATTATTTCCTTCGGAGGTTGCCATAAAGAGCTCATTAGGTATAAAAACGTCCGGTTTACCACGCTTTGAGCATTTATCGCCACGTTGGCAGAGCAGGGGACCTAAAGCGCAGATTAACGTATTTCAATTAATGCTATATTTACCACAAAATAGTCATTCACCTAAATAAAGAAATGTAGTGTTGACTGTGTGACAGAATATGTGTGAAACAATAATAAATCTTAAAGTGATTGTAATTTATAGTTTAGAGATGATGAGATAGTAAGGATTGTATTATATTCACACATACGACGGACCAGTGTCTTTTAAAATTATTTTATTCTGACACAAACATGCATAACAAAAAGGATAAGGGGAATAATTCCCGCTCGAGAATCATAACCGTTCTCATCAAAACACAAACTTATTCTGTTCTATTCAAAACATTATCACGTGACGTTGCGCGCATGCGCGAACAGTGGTCATGCGTAAATTATGAAGGAAGAAATTAAGTGATTTAGAAGCATATTTTTTGGCCGCTGTGTCCTTTAAATAAATTCTTACTGTAGCAACTTTTGACAGCAGTTCATCTATATTTATATTAAAGTCATATGTTTTTGCTATTTTATGACTTGGTATGGCTTAATTTAGATATTCGTCTTGGGCCATTGCTGAAGGGACATGCTTTGTACCAACATGATCAGCAACTCCTGATGAAGCTGGATTTGTTGGCACACTGCTCCAATTTTCATTTCGTTCTGTCTATTAAAATGTTAGTAATATATTACATTTTCAATTCGTACTTTTGAATAATAAAGTCTTTCTCTAAATAAATATATTGGGTGATTCTAAATTGTTCTTACAAATCAAGAGAACTGATAGTAATTACTTAGAGCCATCAATATTAAACAGATCAGCAGCAATAAATATATATGAACACAATCATGTTGTTAATAACACTTGGCAACGCCAAGCCCGCCCATCAGAGATTAGGCGAATGAAATCAGAGAGGGAGCGTCTTCCGATTTTTTAAATAAAGCACCCTCATACGAAGGTGGAAGTACGACTTTTGGCTCATAGATGGCAGCACCACCTGAATCTTCCTATTTTAGAGATTGAAACCAGTGACCTAAACCTTGCTCCAACCACTCCCAGAGGTATTAATTTGTAATTGGAACATGGAGGACATTGCGACCCGACGGATTTAACGCGCCTCAGTTGCCATTAGTGAACACGACGGATCTTCGGTTAAGCCGTGATTCGAGCTCACTACCTTTTGGTAACGAGAACGATGCCCTAACCAACCAGGCCACCGCCACCGATCACAATCATAGATCATTTTGTCACATTCTACTCTATGGGTCGGAAAAGAGGAAAATAGAAACGTATCAAGCAAAAACTTGGGGCCTCGACAATGGAGATGGATTACTCGCGCTCTCTGCTGCAGTCTGGTCAAGGTTCACGCGGTGATTGGTTTGATTCCTATAGGGTATTCTAAATGTTCAGTATTGTTTGTGCTTATTTTGCTCTTACATTTTGCTTGATTGTTTGACCAAAGTAACATTTCTTGAAGTAAGATGTTGGATGCTGGCCGACCCACCCTAATGTATACGACTAAATGTCTCTATCTATAGCAATCCTGAGGACATTAACATGTGCGTCAAACACAGTAGCCCCGACACCAGTACTCTAAAAAGACACTACAACGTGTCTTCTTGAAGTACGTGATTTCCTGTTTATTATATGCTGTTCCAATCCCTATCCAAAGAGACATGTGGCTTATGCACGATGGCACCCCAGCATATTTTTGTACCTCAGTCCGTAACTTTTCAAATGACATACATCCCCCACATGATGGACAGGACGTGGTGGATCTGTTTACCTTGTCCTCGCACACTTTTTTAGTTGAGATTTTTTGTCCACGAAATTTTTACTTCGCGATGTATCTGCTGACTCAGTTGAATATCTCGTGGCGAAAGTTGTTAAGAGTTGTAAGCAAAAAAAAAAAAACATGACATCAGGATTATTCGGGAGGGTGTCCTAGACCAGTGTTTCTCAACCGCCGGTCCGCGGACCAGTATCGGTCCGCAAGAAATAATTACCGGTCCGCGAAATATCCAACTTTTATAGGCCGACCACCGATACAGTACCTACATTACAATAACAATAGTTTACTAGTTTAAAAAATAATGTAATCTTTGATGAAAAATACAACAAACTGGCAACTATGTACCTAATCGCGTTTCATAAATTCCTGAATCTTTATGAAAAATTGTGCACTGGGTCGAATTATTAATATTACCGGTCCGCGTGAACGTTCCGAAATATTTTACCATTCCTTGGAGTAAATTCAGTTGAGAAACACTGTCCTAGACTTTCCTTCGCCGGTGTCAGTTGCGCACAGTTTGAGCACTTGCTGTAAGTTTCCACTAAACAAAAAATCTGATGTTGCAACATTTTGTATCGTTCAAAGTTCATATCTCTGAGTTCTAACATTGTTCTTTTCACTTCTAAAAGTGGAATGCGACTCAACCGCAATGTATATATGTGATTATGATCTTGCAGAACATTCTGGGGAAAAAAGTGCAGCGACCCGCAGTGCTGGACTTCGAGTTGGCGAAAGAATTGAAGAGTCTCGCAGATGAAGAGTTGGAGGATTGCAAGTCATTCTTTGGTAAAACGATGTGCACCGATGATTTCTACGAAGGTGAGTGAAATCTAATTGTGATGGGAAGAAAACTTAAAGGTATTATAATTGAGTTTCATATCAATGTGCATGTTTTGCTTAACATAAATCATTCTCATTTGAGACTCTTAAACCTGTAAAGCGACGCAAATGCTTACATTTTATCTACTTTTCTATTGTATGTCATTTGACGTGCAGTACAAATATTTTTCGGGTTCTTTCCTGCAGTAGTGTGGAAAAAATGCCGAACCAAATCTCCAACTTATCGACTCTTAGCACATTTACTTCAAGTTATGATATCTAGTTTAAAAATAATATCCTAAAAGTAGTTTGTTGGGGTTGTTGCTACCTCCCTGTACCTAGCCCAGAGATGGGCTCTACTAGTTATGTGAAAGTAGCCGTGACAGAACCATCGTTATTTAGGAGCTGGAACCAAGCAAGAAGACTCCATGATATGCCCTGCCCCCACAGAGGTAGCAGTCCAAGCACGACATATGAGGGTTGTAAATTAAATAAAGGCAACTTAACATAAAAACTCGCAGCAGGGTGGGCATGCGCGCAAATATGATGTGGGAATGGTAAGGTGGCACTATTGTCGATGTGTACAGTGCAAAAAACAATCGATCTGCTTATAAGGGTAGTTGTTGTGTGGCGTTAAAGTGAGGAGTTTTGTTACCATCGCTCTAAAGCATCTTTTCAAAAGGTGATCAGTGCTCGTGGCTTAAATCGTAGGCACGAGCCTGGATTAAAACTTAAATGAAATTAATGGTGTCACCAAGGTTCGTCACGTGCACAGAAATTTCGACAGGAACCCAGTCGGGTGAAGGTTATGCTGATTGGGGCATACGACTGGGACGGTGTGATTCATTTACTGAAGGTCAAACTGTCAACGCAGATTACTATTGCTGATTTCTACAACACCATCTGCTGCCAGCTATGCGGAGAATGTCCACGTTAATTACTCAACAATCTCCCTATCCTATTGGATGACAACGCTCGTTGCCGTGTCGCAAATAATGTCCCTCTCCTATTGCGACGGTGGCATTAGGAAATCCCGGAACACCCGACATGAGTCCTTGTGACTTCGATCTGTTTCCGAATTTGAAGGAACCCCTCTGAGGTAACCATTTTCATGACGTTTCATCCCTACTCCATGTAGTAGGGCGCTCACATCAACAGTCAACTCCTTGCCACTGCTCTACAACGGCTTCCCGACATTTGGCAAAAGGTTATAAGCTTTGCTGGTGATTACATTAGAAGAAATGTAATGCAATTGTACTTGTAAATTCATTATAAATTGATTTATACCTATGTTGCCATTACTTAATTTATATCCCTCGTATTTAACGTGTCACAGCCGATATTAGTAAAAACCTCGTATCTTAAATTGGGTCGGGACTCACTACTTTTCGACTACTGGAACGAACGCCCTAGCTTTAAAGTCCCCACCGTTGCCCTTAAGTCCCTAGACCCAATGATGGCTTAGATCTGGCTGTAGTTAAGTCTCTTAATTGGAATGCGATTTCAAACGATTATGTGGTTGGCTGTATTTATCAATTGGCACCATGAATAAAGACATTTTTCAGATTTTGCACTTCTGGACATAAGTTTGTAAATAAGAAAATATTAACTTAGTATTAGGTTGGGGAAAAAGAATCCATTATTTTTACGTGAACTTTATGTAACTTCTTTTGGATTCACTTTGTAAAAATGTTTAAAACAGCTTCCATGTAGATTTTTAGGTCTTGCGCGTTACGATTGCTGACGTGCGGTTAATTTCGATCATTTTTGATATTTTATAGACATTCTCGACGATGTTGTATCCATGCGAGGTGCATCTTTAGCATCCAAATACCCAAACGGAATCGACGAAACCAAAATTGTGCGTAACTGGTTGTTACAGTCTTATATAGGACGATAAACACCTTTCGCAATTTTAGCCACCCGGCTATCTTTTTCGCCGTTACAAGAGAAAAACGAAATTGTATCGAATTTTCGGTTTGTTGTCTTCTGTTTTTAAAACCTTGTACTCGTAACTGAATGAATCAAACAAAAAACCGCAAGAGGATATTTTAGTGTCAAATGTCAGCTTTCCAACGAGCATAAATCTGAAATTGTCTGATTGATACCTCACGAGATATCGATCACTACAGACGTCTACCGAAAAAATAATGGATTACATTTTCCCCAACCTAATATTATTATAAAGAGGAATTCAAACATAATTGCAGATAGTCGTAGTAATCTTACCGCGGTGAGGCATAGCTGCTGTATAATCGCTTTGGCTAATTTTTGAATTTGGTGAAATGTTTTGGCGGATATGATCATTTATCTGGTAACATTGGATTTTTTATTACGTCATAGAAAAATCAAGAATATTGAAGAGAATGAAACTATTCTTATATTCTTCAACATTCTATTTTCGCAATTCGGTATTTATATCCTCTCTAGAGAATTTAGAATACTTTATCTCAATTTCACAACTCATTATGAAAAGAATTCTTTTGAAAATAGTTTGAGTAAATTTTTTCGATACTCTGCAGATTTTGTAACCTGTTAAGATGCTTAAATTCCAGGTTGTATTGTTTTTTTTTCTTTATGCAAAATATTATTTACTTGTATTAATTTCTTTTTTAATTGTTTGCAATTAATTATAGCTTTTCAAATGTGATGTTTTATGTTTCTATGTTCTTATAATTTGTGTAGTTATATTTTAAATTTAATGTTCCTATGTTTGTAATTTTAAAATCTGGTAATTTTAAATGCATTTTATAATTTGTATTTCTATTTGAGAAATTATTGGTTCCAATGTTTTTCTTCGAATTGGCATTTATTTTCGAGATTGTTATTTCTATGTTTTTCTTATTTGTATTTACATTTATGAAATTAATATTTTTTATTTTCTTTATTAATATTCTAATGTCTGAAGTAAAACCATGATGTATACTTATATTTTTTTATTTATACGGTTTAATTTTTATTATTTAAATGTAAAAGCTTTTATCAGGAAAGAATTAATAACGTCAATATTAATACCTTGGCAACAATTTTTCGTCGCCAAAAAATTAAAAAATTCGCTGAAGGAATTTTATGGCAGCTGTAAAAAATGTTTTATATAAAAAAAAAAAATTAATATTAACGCATTGGTCCTTCAAATATACTTTTATATTCACCTAAAACAGGAAATATAAACATGCTGGTTATAGGGTGAAATATTATTTCTATATCAGCCTTAACTTGTGTAGTATTTTTAAAGAACGAGCGTGAATGTTAATGAAAAACTTCGAACAAAAATATTAAAAGAACTTCATTACACACATTTAGGAATAGTCAAAATGAAGAATCTAGCCCGAAGAAATTGTTATTGGAAAAACATCGACACAGATATAGAGCAATTAGTTCGAGAATGTAAAAATTGTGCAGAAGTAAAAGATAATTCTAAAAAAATATCAAATCATCATTGGGAAGAACCATCGCCAAATTTTGAATTTGACTACGCTGCGCCTTTTTTAGGTTATAACTTTTTGATAGTTATGGATGCAAGATCAAAATGACCTGAAGTTAAAATTCAACAAAGTTCTCCATCAGCTATTTCAACAATAAAACTATTAAAAGACATTTTCAGTGTGCATGGATTGCCTCAAGTCCTTGTATCTGACAACGCATCAATATTTACATGTACCGAATTTACAAAAGTTTGTAAGGAAAATGGAATTATTCATAAGACAATAGCCCCAGGTCATCCTGCCACTAACGGGTTAGCTGAACGTAATGTAAAAACCCTTAAACAGAAATTATAGTCAATGTCTAATGAAAAGAATTCAATACCGGAGAAGGTTAGAGAAATTTTATTTCGTTATCGAGCAACTCCATTACAATCCGGAAAAACCCCTTCAGAATAGTACCTTGGACCCCAAATTCGAATTAAACTAGATTTATTATGTATTATACAAAAACACATATATTTCACCCATTATTCCAAATCACAGAATTTTAAGTGTGGGAGATCGTGTACAATCCCGTTCTTATGCCAACAATAAGCTATCATGGAGGTTTGGTATCGTTCAACCACGAATTGGTAAATTACGCTATTTAATAAAACTCGATGACGGGAAAACTATAAAAAGA
Organism: Latrodectus geometricus; assembly: GCA_026290005.1. NCBI lineage: Eukaryota > Metazoa > Arthropoda > Arachnida > Araneae > Theridiidae > Latrodectus > Latrodectus geometricus. The sequence continues at coordinate 5,023 of JAPDSC010111219.1, read as the reverse complement.
TACATCAATCAATTGGTTCCTAAAATTCCAAGAATTACATTTTCCCCGAAACCTGATGTCATTTATCCCAGGAAATCGATCCTTACTGGAAATCATTTTGATTCTATGCCATCAGAAGTTCGAATTACGAAGAATTATGGTAAGCCAGTGTCTGGTGTTTCCAATGGTTCCGGTGCTCTACGAAGTCCTCATATTCGAAGATCAACAAAAATACGACAATCACCACGTTATCTATCGCAGCGTTTCCCAACCTTTTTTGGCCAAGGCACACTTGTCGCGGGGAAAAAAATCACAAGGCACACCACCATTAGAAAATGTTAAAAAATTAACTCTGTGCCTATATTGAGTATATTAAAGTAATTCTCTTGAATAGGAATCAAATAAGCACAAAGAAAGTATTTTATAATTACTTATGAAATATTAAGTAAACAGAATAGTGAAAAATGATAAAATACTTTCAGTGCGAAACCTGGGCCTGTTTGGCTGAACACAAAGCTGATATTCTGGCTGGAATCGAAGAAAGACACACACACACGTAGCTCTTCGTCAACAGTTCTCAGTCTCTCTCTGTCTTTGGTTTTTCATAGCAATCATGCTTGAAAAGCTAATCTTACACAGATATGTAGTGGAAAAAGGGAGCAATGTCAAAATAGCTTTGTTTGCCAGAAGGGGGAACTCCTTGGCAGTATCCAACCAAAAACTATCCAAAGGTAGATCAGCAAATCTTAGCTTGCAACCACGATTTTGTCTCAGTTCAATTAGTTCCTCCTGCTCCTGTAAAGTCATTTCCTTTCCAACAACTGATACTGAGATATAAGGGTTTCTAACCCAGTCAAGGCATTCAGTGGAGACTGAAGAGAAATAAAATGACAACTTCTCCTCAAGAGTTTTTAAATGCTTAACTATTATCTCACACAGTGCAGCAGTGTGAACACCTTGCCATTGCATGGTGAGTGTGAACATTTCAAGATCGCCACTTTCCTCGTGTTGATGCCAGAGTTGCACCTTTGAACGGAATCCATTTATTTTATCTGTACTTGTAAGCAGGTTTTCATTTCGGCCTTGCATTCGGGTGTTCAATTCATTCAGATGATGGAATATATCTGCCAGGTATGCCAGCCTTGCACACCACTCATCACTTGCAAGCTGCTTTGCGTAATCTGACCCCTCATTTGTCAGAAACACTTTAAGTTCCTCCCGCAGCTCATACACACGAACCAAGACCTTGCCACGCGACAACCACCTGACCTCCGTATGAAACAGCAAGGTTTTATGCTTTGCTCCCATCTCCTCACGCAAAGCTGCAAATATGCGACTTTTCATGGGTCATGACTTCACAATGTTTACCATGCGCACAACATCATCCAACACATGAACTAAGGCTGATGGTAAAGTCTTGGCTACGAGGGCCTCACGGCACACCACGGTGCTTCAGACGGCACACTGGTGTGCCGCGAAACAGCGGTTGGGAACCGCTGATCTATCGGACTACGTAATTTAAGTGTGGGAGAATGTAGTATTCTTAAAGAATGAGCGCTTAGCAGAACACACTGAGTTCGAGATTAAGTTTACAAATAGAACAGTTCGATAATATCGATGTATGTGTGTATAATTGTGTCGTCCTTTTTTCAATAAAATAATTATTCCATTCCAGCTGTTTCTTTACTATAAAATACACTACAACTTGTTTTCTATAATGAAAGAATTTTTTAACAAACATATTTTCTCTACTTGCAGGGCAGGGGCGCTTGGACGGGGCCTTCTGTGACTACACCCTGGAGGACAAAATGGCGTTCCTGAAGGACATCCATTCGAAAGGCGTGACCAACATGGAGATGGAGTCCCTCGCCTTCGCTGCCATGTGTCACCACGCCAACATTAAAGGCAAGGATTTCAAAGCGCTTTAGGTTGAGGTAGACTTATAGGCGCAGTTCTTTTCAGTTTTAATTAGGCAACGATCCTAATCTCTATGTTCTTGGCCGTGATTGTTGGCAAATTCTTCAACAAAGCTGGATGGATTAAATATAAATTTGTTAGCATAAGTGTTAGTGGTTGGTTATAAAGATTCCATTTTGAATATAAAGGTACTAAAAGTAACCAAAGTATACTAAAGGAAACTGAGATATACTTGTCGGTCACTGATCACTTGACCATTTTTTTCATCCTATCTTTGTGGAAACCATGTCAGTAGCGACAGAACTCTGTCTCTCGACAGCTGTTTTCAAATCAGTTGCTGTTATCACTCCTCTCAGTAGGCATAATGGTCGGACCTTGCTCTTCGGAGAGTAAGGTTTAGAGTTAATTACAGGAGAGAGATTTATGTAGTGTTCGTCGGGTGGGTACTTGGGAGTTTTCCGAGAATTTGAAAATCTTATACCTGAAAACTGCTAGGAGGTACCTGAATATCCATAGCGGTCTTTTTACAGGTTGTCAGTGTTGTATATATATATATATATATATATATATATATATATAATCTTTTTTTTTGCATTCAAATGCTTCTGGAATAGAATCAAAGACTACACTTATTTCAATGGCAACATACTTCGCCACTGTAAACTTTGGTTAAGTTTTGACGTCTCGTGAGATAGCTTAACTGTCTAAAGTAGTTGTAAAGCGTTATTATATATCCACTGCATAAACCGCTTTCTACAAGGACATTTTATAGAACCTTGGTAAGGGAATTCCTAAACCATGATGTTAAACGTCTGTAGGTGTCCTAATTCTACATGTATAAATGCATAAAACAGGACCAAAAGTCAATAGGTACCGAACATTAGATCTTCTACCTTCCGTTAATAATGGACCATATTCACTTCTCTCGAGGGAGAAAATCTGGAAAATTCTGAAGGATCTACCCGAAAAGTCTGGATGCCGAATACAAAAGCGCATCATTCATCTTCCATTGCCCAACATTGAATCATCGAAATCTAAATTTTCCAGAGTCCTAGACTATAGTAAGTTCTAGATTTGGTGAAATTTAGTACCTTACTCTCATAACCACAGTTCGCTGTAAAGCATTTTAATATACACTGCCTAAGGATGCACTATAGTGGGCCGTGTGCAAGGGAATAAAGTCCGAAAACTCTCAAGCATGCACTCCGATGGACATTGATATGGATTCGCAATCCCGTCTGTTGTTGTTGTTTCCAATCCCATCTGGGGTAGCGGAGCTACACCAGATCCATAAGTTCATATACCCTCAAAAAATCGAGGAAGAGAAGAAAGAGGTCTCTCAAGAAACTCTTCCACGGTAAAATCGAGGCAAACAAGAATATGTTGAGGACTAGCCTCGTTGGAGTAACATTTTTTGCAGGTTGGGAAAAGTTTGGAACGCCCGCTAAAAGTGAGGCCCTTAGTGTGCCCACTGACAAATCTGCTGATTACGGCTTGGTCGGCACGTGTGCCCTGAAAGTCAAGAGCACCACCGGGACGCTTACGGGGGTACCAAACGTGATTTGGTGGGACAAGCCCGGCCTTATTGACAGTGTTTTTGCGGGTAGAAAATAATTCTGAGTAAGTGAGGGCCAGGTTTGAAGAGGCTGGTAGGGAAGTACCCTCCTTAGCCAACTGATCAGCGCGTTCGTTACCAAGTAGACCCACGTGAGAGGGTATTCACTGGAAATGGATGTCATGGGAGGCTGACAGGTCCTTTAACAAAAGAAGGATTTCGACACTAGCTTGGTCTGTTATTCTCTCGCAATTGCACAGGTGTTGAATACTGCTACGACTGTCTTTGGCGAGGGGGTGCTCTTGGGCGGAACGGGTGAAATACGTCGGGAGAGTTTTCTCCTGTAGGGCCACCCTAGGCATAAAGGCCGTTCCATTATTCCCAGCTAACGTTTGCAGGCGAACCTGGAGCTAAGTCTGACTTCTACCGCCGGTGCTCCAGATCTTTCGATCAACAGAAGCTGTCCCCTTCCCCTTTACCATGCAATCCTGTCTACTCAGTCCCAGTGACTAGAACACAGGACCCAAAGAGCTTTGCCCTGCAAGTAGCCCTTGGTAATTGTTTAAATTGTAAGTATGCGATTTACGTTGAAGAAGGCTTAAGCCTTGTGAAAGGACTCGCTTATCTACTCATGTGTTTCAATGAGACATTTTTTGTGACTGTTTTATTAAATTTTAAGCTTCCTACATGAGCACTCTTAGGTTTCTATTCTATTAATTTAACTTAAAAAACGAATGCGATAATACAGTTCCAATTCTGCAGACATTGGTTACCCATTCTGTATGAAAACAAGAAATTTTGATAAATATTTATCGATAAAACACAAATATTCTAAATTCGACTTCATAATGCGAAATGTGCATGTTCTTGAAAGATAAAAAAGATATTCTATTCTGATCGATAAAATGAATTTTTTGTGATTAAAAAAATGTTTAGAACTCTTTACAGAAAAATACATTTTTGTTTTTGAAACTGTTGTGAAATATTTAATCTTATACAATCAGAGGTTTAATGTCATTTAATTCATTTTTGTCAAAACCCCTTAAGCGTCTTTTTTATGCTTAAGTAAATTTGTGAATAAAAAGAAAGTAAAATTTAATATATTAGTTTGGGGAAAAAGTAAACCATTATTTTTACTGTAGACGTCTGTAGTGATCGATATCTCGTGAGGTATCTATTAAACAATTTCAGATTTATGCTCGTTGGAAAGGTGACATTTGACACTAAAATATCCTCTTGCAGTTTTTTGTTTGATTCATTCAGTTACGAGTACAAGGTTTCAAAAATGGAAGACAATAAACAGAAAATTCGATACATTTTCGTTTTTCTCTTGTAACGGCGAAAAAGATAGCCGGGTGGCTAAAATTGTGAAAGGTGTTTATCGTCCTATATAAGACTGTAACCAGTTACGTACAATTTTTGTTTCGTCGATTCCGTTCGGGTATTTTTGATGTTATAGATGCACCTCGCCTGTGGATACAACATCGTCGAAAATGTCTATAAAATATCAAAAATGATCGAAGTTAACCGCATGTCAGCAGTCGTAACGCGCAAGTTCTAAAAATCTACGTG
>JAPDSC010111212.1:46758-59590 GCA_026290005.1 Latrodectus geometricus | reverse complement strand
AATGCATTAACTTAAATATTTAAAGTATGAATACTTATGAGTATTTTTTAAAGAGTAATGTGTATAGTATGAACTTGTAAAAATGGGTACGATTATTTTTTTTTTTTTTTATTAGATTGTAATTGTTTCAACATGTAATGTTGGAAAAAACTGATAAAAAGAATTATTTTTAATTCCCTCATAAGCATATTTGAAATATTAACACATTAGTAATCAAAAACAAGAAAAAATTTTAAAATAAGAAAAATATAAAAGAAAAAAATATAATTAGTAGTGAAATTCTTCATGGAAAATTATTTATACTGCCTCTATTAGATATAAAGTTTAACCTCTATTAGATAGGTTTCCATTTATTAAAATAGAAAAAATAAATATGCTAGTTTCATTCAAACCTCTGTCTATTCTTCTCTACAGTTTTATATAATTTTTTTTATAAGTTCCAATTCTGGTTTTGTTAATAAGATTCTTGTGATAATACAGTTAGTTTATTATCACAAGGATCAAAAAATCCAGGCAATCAAGAAAATAAATTGAAAACAAGGAAAATTTTAAAAAAAGTCTTTTTAAATTGCCAATATATTTCTCTTGTACATTACAATATAGAAAATAGTTTCTGTATTATCAAACTATTTAAATTTGATAGTAAAACTAATTTAAATAAAACATAATAGAATAATAGTAGAAAAGATTACACTTCTTCAAAAATCTTGTATATTAGTAATTTAGATTTGAAAAAATTAATAAATATGAAAATATTTTTTTACAGTTTGTAAGTTATAGATTTCCTTTCAAAATGCTATTCTAAAATTTCTATGGTAGTTCAGAATAATTTAAAAGTTATTTGTATCTGATGCAAAGTGAAGAATATTAAGCTAAATTTTAATTGTTGGTCAAAATAAAATTGATTTCTTTAATTAAAGATATTATTTTCTTTTAAGCTCAACTATTTCAATTAATAAATAAAATTTAAAAAGGATACAAATGGAGTAAAGTCTCAAATACTTTTGAAAATTATTTTTGAATGAGGAAAAAAGAAAAACTATTTTGAATAGCTTACTCTAAAATAAACATACCAAAGCCATTTAAAAACAAATATTAGAATATTTGAAATAAAAATTGATAGATTGAATTCAGAATTAACAAACTAATTAATGTTTAATTAAACCAAAATTTTAAGAAATATATTTGTAGGATGATTCTATTAAGAGAATCAGAAGAATATCCAAATTTATCAATCATTTTCTAGAGATTTTCCCAATGACATATTATAAAAAAACAGTGAATTTATCAGATAATTATTTGGTGATTGATTTTATTATTTTGCATTTTCATGGTACTTATTTATCTTTAGTAAGTTCAGAGGTTTTTGAATTTAATGCAAAGCCAATAAAACTCTAATCATAAAACCAACTAATTCAATAAATTCTTAATATGAACAACTTACTTTTAAAGAGTATTCTACCAAAAGTTTTAATCTTTCAGCTGGTAATAAAGACTTGTCAATCATATTACACAATTCTGAAAATAAAAAATACAGCTAAAACTTAAATTTATAATAGAAAAAATTAAAATTTTTCTAAAACTCATCTTATAAAATCATTTATAGAAGTTAAATTTGAGATTATGGTTAAATATTAAAAACTGTAAAAATATTAGTATCATTTTGTACACATCACAATTTAAGAAGCCTATACAATTAATTTTTGAATACTAATTAAAAGAAAAAAAAATTAAAAATTTCAAACACAATTAAATGTTTTATAAATAATTAAACAATTTTTAAGTTCATTGGTTCCACTAATTTCAAGACTTAAGTGTGTAACTAGCAATAATGTATATAAATTTTAGCTAACACATATGAAAAAAATTAATTTAAAATTTACTATTATTTATAAAAAAAATTAATTTCTTAACATCTTTTAATGCATTTGAGTTACCTAAATAACACTTGTTTGACTTTTTTAGATAACTCAAATGTATTAAGGAAACTTAACTTAATGTCAAATATATGAGCAGAAAAATAATTCTTCACATATTTAATTTACAAATTATGTTTTTTCCAAAAATACCATTACTTTCTAAAATATTAGTAATTTCTTTCATCAAATAATATAGTAATACATGATACAAGATGGCCCAATATTTTCTCATAACCCAAGACCAAACATTTCAAGTAATTTTCCATTTCAAATATAAATCCAAATTCATATTTTTATTCCCTTAACATTACAAGGCTAAAAAATAAATTTCTTAAAATTAAAAAAAATAAATTAAAAGTATTAATTTCTTTAAATTTATCAAGAAATTAGAAAATTATTTACAAATAAATTAGTAGGGAACACTTCTTTTCATTCTCTTTTTAAATCAATAAAATTGTTTTTTTTTCACAATTTTTTTTTTTTTTTTTTTTTTTTTTTTTTTTTGAATTAAAAAATTATGGTTCTCATTATGAGATCTTTAAAAAAAGATACAAGATAATAGTGAACAATCAGGCAAAAGCACAAATTAATAACATTTAGATTTTTATTATTTATTCTTAATTAAACTAGTAATGACAATCTTTACATAAATTTTTAATAAATTGTCCTTTACATATTTGATCTTTACATAAATTTTCAATAAATTGTCCTTTACATATTTGATGCAGAGGACATTTTGAGGCCAACAGTGCTACTTCAATAGCTTTTATATTAATTTGTTCTTCATTGAGTAGGAAATATTTTCTTTAAACATAAATATTAGGTTATTGATTTACAATTTATCTTAACTAAAAATAAATTCATAAACTACACAAAATAAATGCCTCGTTCATATTTAATAAAAAATGTGAATCTGCTTTCATTTATAATAAAATGAAAATTTTAATCTTTGTGATAAAAGTTAAAATTTTCCAGTTTCTGAATTATGATTAACTACAAACTTTAAATAGAAATTTGACAGGAGTTTTAGTAAATTTTGAAGCTTTTGCTATATGTTTTGTTATTTAATTTGTAATTTAATTACAAATTAAATAAATTATTAAAATTAATTATGTAAATTTAAGTATAAGAATGTTATTTTTCTGCCATATTTTATTTTCTCTTGCAATTTCCTTATTAAAGACAATTTTAACCTATTTTAATTTATATCTCAGGGTAAAAATTCCATACATTAACCAGTCAGTGTTGGGATTTACAAAGATGTTAAAGTTAATAAGAGCTGTTAGAGTTAATAAAAGCATATTCTAAGTTTTAATCAAGATATGAACTGAAAAGAGAAATATTAAATGTATACAATAAAAACAGAACTTACATTAGATCTTTTACCAAAGGGCATAGCCAAGTAAGTAAAAAATGAAAAGAATTTTTAACACAAAGGTCACTTGACTTAAATTTTAATTTCAAGGTGTAAGCAAAGACACACAGTTCAACACATAAGTACGTTTTTAAAACAAAATTTAGCATAAGATACAATTCCATCCAATTTTATTAAAATCCACAAATCAATTTAGTTAAGTAACTACTAAAATGAGTAAAAATTATAAGCAGAATGCTGGTTTTGACAACACTTTAATAAACAGATTAACTTGATAAATGTCAACTTAATGTAGCATCAAAAGTGTTTATAAAGAGCACTGGCAGCTAAGTTAATGGATTTTTTTTTTTATTTATTTTTTTTAAACTATAGTCAAGATTCTAAGATGATAGATGATTGGAATAAATTTACAATTAAAATGTTTAAAGACTAACATTTATTGGTATCTACTTCTGTATGTATGCTTTACAACTAATTTCTTGCATTTGGTGAATTATATTCTAATTATTAAAAAAATATACAAGGCCAAATAGATTTACTGTTAATTTTGCTCAGACATAACCATACCCCATAAATCTTCTGGTCAGTGGTAAGAAATTACCAAATTGAACAGGACTATTGTTCATAATAATAGTTCTTAAGTTAACAACAACTTTGTATAAATTTGATAAAAACATTAAAAAGTTAAGTAACATATAATTTTCTATTACTTTTAGACTTGCAAACTTTCCTCTAATCATAATACTAATACCAATTATTTTAAATACATGATAGCTTTGAAAACTAATACCATTATAAATCTACAAAAGAATTAAAATATTGTATCCAAAAAAAAAATATATGAAGAGAAAATGGTAATGACCCTGGGGAACACTTCCGTAACTTGTTCTGCTCCGATTCTACGCCAAATTCCCTGCCAAATATAATGCCAACAGGGCGATAGCAATCTTGTTATGGTGCATTAGCACCATAACAAGATTGCTGATTGATTGTACGATGACGTCAAGCAAAGAGGAGGGGTTAATGACGTGTTGTTTAAAGTTAGGAGGAGTTACTGACGTCGTTATATAATAAAGTGAGATGAATGTATTAAACATTAGTAATAGTTGTTTGCTAACACAATTGAAAAGTTTCTTTACTAGATAACTTTCAATGAGTTATTAATAAATTATTGCCTATCTTAAAAACTAAATTTTATTTGTTACTTCTAAAAAGTAACTCTCTTTTACAATTTACATATTTGAATTAACCTCACTAATTGATTCATCTTTGAAAAAATCGTAACTCAATAATCTTATCGGAATTGATTCAAAAAATAAAAACAATGTAAATCCTTTTTTAGATAATATATTATTATGTTAGTATTAATAAAAAATAATATCACACTTAAAGAATAGATGTATTAGATTAGCAACACTGTCCACTTAATAGAAAAAAAATTCAACCTAAAATTTGAAATACTTCTATTACTAAGTACTCAACACTTAATCAGATTTTTTTACTGTGATATTAATCTTTTCAACATTTCTTATTATTTTCTGACTCCAAAACATTCAAATTTATCTTAAAAAACAATAATTTTTGTCATTGTAATAAGCCATTATGTAACATTTGAAGAATTAAATGTAAAATTTTTTATCTGCACAAGCTTTTCTTATTCAACACAAATATATTAAACACATAAATATATAACAGAAACTTACAAATATAAAAAAGTCGTAAGCAAAATAATTAAATATTAATGAATTTATTAACAAAACATTAGTTATTCCATTAATTGATATTGTTATTTGACTAAATAGTGATGCTCTTCTTAAAGAACGGAATACAAAGTTTCGTTGGAATTATGTAGCGAAACACTGCGAATGCATCCCGTCTCGTGTTCTAATTCTGAAGAGGGGACAAAAAATGATCAATTTCATTTATTGCGATTTTTGTAGTATGAAAGCATACCCACACACAAAGTTAATTATTTAAAATCCTTTGATTCGCTAAATGCAGCGATTTAGGAATCAGCAATGTGAGACTGCACTGTTTAGTATTATTAGGTGATGCGAATGAAAAAAATAAAAAGGTTTTTTTTCGTTTCTGAACTCACTCATGGTCATATAAGCTTCATATTATATCTCTGCCTCAAATGCCAATTGCAAAATATTTCTTAAATTTTTTGTTTTAATAATCTTATGTTTTAAAATCATTATGTTAATCTCAACTAAAGTTAGGTGTAGAAAAATTTCTTATGAATAGAAGGTACATGGCCTTTTAGGCTAGGAACCTAACAAACACTAGGTCTAGGTCTAGCTATTGTTAGGTTTTTAGCCCAGAGGGCCATATCCCTTCTATTCCTAAGAAGTTATTTCAAAAACATAGATAGACAGTAGATTCATATTAAGATAAGTGTTCCCAATAAAATAAATTGTTCCTGCATGATGAATTATAGAATTCCAAACAAAATAAAAACAAAAGTTACAAGAGAGAAATAGTAAATTGAAAAAACAAGATACAATAAACACATAGAACTGTATAGTACTTATTTTATTTATTTATTTTTTTATTTTAATTATTTATTATTTCGTAAATTATAAACAAACAAAGAATACACAAATATTTACAAACAAAAAAATATATTTAACTCAGTACCCCAATGAAGGGCAGTGAGCAAGAAATTGAAACAAAAGAAAAAGTGTAAAAAAAAATAAATAAATAAAAAAAATAATTATTTTTATTTTGAACTAAATTAGTTTGTTGTTGGGCTTAAACGCAGCACGGCCCTGGGTCTGTGGAAATTAATGATTTCATAAGGGCTATAGTTCTCAATAGATTGAATTTCTGCATTATTAATTTCATTAAGTTTTTCAAAAAATCTAAATGCTAGGAATCCTAACAAACACTAGATCCATTCTCCAATACCGTGAGAAAATTTTAAAGCCCCATAATGAGGGTAGAAGCTGACCGGATGTACGGTCACCCCTGATTAAATGCTCGGCTTTTTCACAGGCAATCCCCAGCTCAATAGGTGATTAAGCATCCATCAATGTCTGGTCATTCCACTTTTCACATGCTCCTCCAATTTCTCTCACGACCTAGTAGACCTTTTTTCAGTCAATAAATGTATAACTTTCAAAGATATTTTTAATTTTTTCAACGCAGAAAAATAATAATGTCCGATTTCATTACATTAATTTGGAATGATTTCTTTCGAGTTAAAATATCTGTTTATTAATGTGAAATGAATGTGAAATAACTAGTTAAAATTAACTATCAAGACATTTTTTATGGGTATTTAAACATAAAAAAGGGGTTAAAACATTTTATACATTGATCTTTTAACTTTGGAAAAAAGAATTTTTCAACACAAAGTACTAATATGAAGGCAGCAAAATTATTTCCGAAACAGCTTAGATTACTAATTATGAAACGGCTCACATAAAAATTATTTCCGAAATTTATTAAAGAATGAGACTTGTGAATTATTTACACACTTCCATTTTATTCAAAACGAAACTTTTTATAGGTTATAGATCAGAGGGGTGGCCATGACGTCGACTGGTAGACCGCGAAGACATTTTAGGTAGTCCAAGTGACCATCCCGATAATAATCTCGGATATTAACAATTTAATTTATGACTTATGACATAGAATCAATGAATTATTTAAAATAAAAATTTACTGCAGTCTACTCTTGAAAACCCAAAACAAACTGTGAAAAAAGATTTACGATTTAAAGATTTATGATTAAAGGTTTACGATTTAAAACCTCAAACGGACATGATGAGAGCGAAATTATCAACAATCGAGGAGCTCCTTTCCGATCACTATACCAAGTGCTAATTTTCTTCAGCAAAAATAATCAGCAAGAAAGTGATTGGCAAAAAACCTGCCACAATTGGAGTAAGTTTAGAAATAAAATTAACTGTTTAATTCCGGATAAAGTTTTTCAATTAACTGATGACCCATCCCAACTTGAAGAAAATGTTAAAAAATCCTCAACTTGAAGAAAATGTCTCAACTAAAGTTAGGTGTAGAAATATTTCTTTGGAATAGAAGGTACATGGCCTTTTAGGCTAGGAACCTAACAAACACTAGATCCATTCTTCAGTGATGAGAGCGATTGAAATATTAAAAAAACTATAGAAAGGTATGCATCTCAATTAAGAAAACATGAATTGAGAAACTTCGAGAGTACATCCATAATCCAAACCGAGACTTCGAAGATTTCGCTCATACTTACTTGTTTTGTTTTAAGAATTTGAAAGAAGATTCGCTGATTTAATTAGGTTTAAAGAAATACTTAATTTTATGATATTTCCCCATTCAATGAAAATGTCAACTTTGATGGAGTATCTGAAAAAATAGGACATTTAATAGATATCACATGAATCACGGTCGAGGAAAAATTATTAAATTAAGATGCGATATATTTCTTAAATCCAGAGCATATTTAGCGATACTGATTTTTGGAAAACAATTTTTGAGGAAACGTTTCCAAATTTACACATTGATTTTGTATTTGAAATCATACTTTGGATCGAGGTACTTTTGCGAATCTGCTTTTTCAACCATGAACAAAAAAAACAAACATTGGTCGCATTTAACAGATGAACATTTAATTTCGTGTTTGTGCATTGCAAAAAGCCCATACCAACCACAATTTGATATACTTGACACAGATATACAGTGTCAAATTTCAACTAAACGAAGTGAATAGGATGGTCAGTTTTGTATATATGAATACTTTGATTATTTTCGTCAGTAAATTTTATTTTGTAAATATTAATATAATTTTTAAAAATTTGTATTTATAAAATTTGGAATTATGTATTTTTTTAGAAAAAATACATAATTTACCATTTTTTCTTGTTACCGAAAATAAATATGTACGTTAATTTAGCTCTACCATTGGTAGACCTCCTTCGATTTTTAAATGTGGAGTAGACCACATTTAAAAATCCCAAAAGTTTGGCCACTACTGTTATAGATGTTTCCTATTTATTATAAAAATATTAATTTTAAAGATTTCATAAAAAAATATTTTAGTTTTTTAATTATATTCTGACCTGTTTTCATTATATTATAGTTAAATTACGATTAAAATTCACATTTTTTTTATTTATAAAACAAAATATAAATATAAAATATTAAGAATGCATTGTTTTTTAAATAAAAAGAGTTAATCTCTAATAAGAAAATTAATACCTTGTCAAAAAATATTTCATTACATTAAAAGTTTTATAACACTTTAGAACACACTCTTTAGAAACTGTATACATAAAAAATTAATGTTAACTCAAATTTTAATGAGGATGAAATAAAAATACGCACCCGCAATTGTGAGGATGGAAATAAAATATTGTCCTCATTTTTCAAGGAATACAACAGTATTCAGCGTAAAAATATAGAAATTTGGATTTGTAATTTTTTTTAAAAAATGCGTTTTTTAAGGATTTTTAGAATATTAAACATTTATACTCATTCTTTACGGAAAAGAAGGTATAATTTAATTAACAGTAAAATTGAAATATAGTAAAATAAGCACTAGTCAAATAATTTTTAAAATTATTTGACTAGTGTTATTAATAAAATCCGTCCCTATTTATAAAATCACATTTTATAAATAGGGACGAGAAATCAAATCAAATTACATCGTGAAATTAGTTTTTGAAATCAAAAAGGGTAATTAGATATTAAAATTAGAAAAATGTAAAATGATCAGAAAAATTAGTCTTAGAATGTAAGTTTATTTCTAGATCAATAAAACAGTCCAAATACGCAGTGTATTTGAAGAGTCTTTGAACAGCTGGCAATTATGTGGCTATTATCAATGCGATGTCAAAGTATTTTCGAAAGGATGCACTTTGACCGTAATAATTGAATTCTTACGGTCAAAGTCGCATTACTGTTGAACACGAAAATGAATATCTATGCATGCACGTCTTTCTTATGTTCAATTAGGAATTTTTCTAGTTTTCTTCTAAGGGAGGGACGAAATAAATTTCCACACTTGATATCTTCATATTTTGCCATGCCACTGTCTAATTGACAGGATAATGTACAGGGGAATGCGTGAATTTTTTATTCTAAAAGAAAATACAATGAACTAAGTTTCATTAGAAATCTTCATGATTTTTTGTGCAACATTGCACTCATTTATTATAATTATTATTTTTACAAGTTTAAAGATTAATTTAGCTTAAAATGTACATAGGAAAATACTTCCAACTACAATGCAAAAATAAGCGAATATTTGACTGTACAGAAATTAAAAATAACCGGCAAAATTATTTAAATAGTCTAAATAGCAAAATTTTCTTCACACCAGAGATTACAAATGAAAAGGATTAAAAGTTTAGAGATTGAAATATTTATGAGAAGTAGTTTCTATATTTGGAGCAACATAATTGCCCGAAAGTAACTATAGAATATATATTCTTCTATATATAGAATCTATATACTCTATTATTCTTCAATTTTCATGGGGGGGGGGAACACCCTCCCCATAAATAATGAATAATAATATAATAATAATAATAATATTCACACAATTGTTTTTAATTCTATTATTTAAATTACTTTTAATTCTATTTTATTATAATTTATTTTATTTTATTTTCCAATAATGTAGGGAGAAGAATTCATACAAGAAGCAGTTAAAATAATTAAAGATGATAAATTAAAATTATTATCTTTAATTAATATGTAAATAGTATTGAAATAAAAAAAACTTTATTTTATTACTAAAATTGGTTTTAATATATTTTTCAAAAATTAATACAAAGAATTTTATGCCAGAATTTACTGTGAAAATATGTATGGGTTAACTAATTATATTAAAATCTGTATTTTATGATACATAAAAAAAAAAATAAATAAATAAAAAAAAAAATCCATGTACAATGATAGTGTGATTATTCCTTTAATGCTAATGTATTCCCTCGTGTTATTCACCCCATTTTAGAAAACATAAAAAAAAAGCTTGATATATATCATGTATTTGTTATTCCACTGCAATTTTGGTATTTTTCTTCTTTACTTACATTATTGATATTTGAAGTAAAAAAAGTTATTACTTTTGGCGATCAGAATATATTTTAGTATACATTGTATATAATATACACTAAACTGAAAATTTTGATACCTACAATAATTTCATGGGATTTCTATTTTTTGTTTTTCACTAATAATTTTATTTAGAATTGTAGTGATCCCTTTCTCACGTCCTTAATTAGTAACGGAAATGGCGTTTCCAATTCTTAGCCCATCTGGGCAGGGTGAATAAATTCCCACGCACAGTTCGGACAGGAAATACATTCCGACCCCTTTTTCTCTTGGCGAAAGCAGGCGCCAGGGGAAACGTGATATACCAGTTGAGCAGAGTACGACGGGCCCCAGCCACTTGGTAAGCCACCGTCTTGCAATGTAGAGAAAATGTAATAAACGCCTTTTTGAATGGAAGTCTTGATTCTGTTCTTCACTCCGAACACTGATCACTAATCATAGTATACATACATACATACATATTCTAAATAATCTATACATATTCTAAAACATATTAAAATAAAAACTAAACATTTCTAATTAATTTATCAAAAATTTCTGAGAAGTTCCAATGTTAAACTTTTTATCACAACTTCTTCCATTATTGTTAAATTTTTTTAACATCTGACGGTTATAAATATTTGATTCTTAATCATTGTAAAATGTTTCTAATAAGATCACTGCTTAGATAATACTTTGAAAGCAATTCAAATTTCATTAAAAAAATAATGTTTGTACCTGTTGATGTGTACCTCAAACAGAGGTACAAATTATTATTATTATTTTTTTTAAGGAAATTTGAATTGCATTTAAAGTATTATCTAAATAGTGATCTAATAAAATTAATTTTGCAACGTTTAATAATGTACAATTCATAATAAATTTGTAAGAAATTTTATTATAATATCTGATTTTACTGAGAAAATAAAGTAGGTTTTATCTTAAACATTTAATATTTTTCAATTGTGTAGTACGTTAACATTTCGCTAGTTTAGATTAAAGTTATTATCGTTCTGAAAAGATATTAAAGTTAACTGAATGTCTGAAACATATTAATCTAAAATTAAATGATAGTTTTTAATAATAAATCTAGCTTGATTAATTTCAATTATTTAACAGCAGCTATAAAGCTGGAGTTTAATTTAAGATTCAGATATGTTTATTAATGTAGCCATAATCTTCAGCAAAGAATTAAATCTTATTTAAGCTGATTGGAAAAATGTAAAACTGTTCCACACAATAAAATAATATTCATAAAAGAGTATTAATTGCTGAAATAATTTAAATAATTTCTGATCCTCATATTTTAAAAGTAATTGCAAAAAATTAGTAATGCATGATGGTGGTAAGTTACATCAATCTTTAAGCCATAAATACTTATAAAAAAAACTAGAAATGGGAAAATAAATATAAATTTAATTATGTTTAAATTTTTTTCTGTAAAGTAATTCTTCATTTTCTCCCACGTTTTTCTTTCCATCCCTATTTTACATTCAAGTTAAGATGAAAGACTGCTGTTAAGAGTTTAGTTTGACCACGCCTTTCATTTCTATTTACATTTAAGTTAAGATGAAACACTGCTTTTAAGATTTAAACTTAACCGCGCCTCTCTAAGTGCTTAGCTTTTAGGTTTACTATACATAGGTATCGGCAGTGATTGCGCCAATCGTATATCTTGGCGAAGCAGTTTGAGCCACAGAACAAGTTACGGAAGTGTTCCCGACCCTGATACATTCAATTTTTCAGGGATATTTTTAAACAACATTAAATATATTGAAATAACATAAAAATTTACCTGTATTAATAGTACCCCCTAAGCTTCTACTTCGGCGACGGCCGTATTTATACTTGGATTTATTATTCAATATATCTTTTTCTTCCATAACAATAATTATATTAAAATAAAACTTATAAAAATAGAATAAAATTTTAAAAAAGCCGTAATATGGAAGTAGTTATGTGATAACGTCAAATTGCTTTCTTTCAGTTCATTTTAACCGCCATAGTATAAAAACAATATTAAAAATATGCAAATTCATAAATTTGCAATATATTCAATGATTCTAGATTTATGCTTTTGCCAACTTTAGATAATCTTGATGTTCAAAATTGTTACACATTTTTTTAAATGTTTTAGGAAACAATTAATTTTTTACATTCTTAATTTAGTTACCTTTTTAAACAAGTTCTTTTTCCATTTTAATCAAGTTTTTTTCCATTGTTGTATTCCGTTTTGGATGAAATATTTCAACATTCATAGAAAAGAGCACAGAAATTG
Source organism: Latrodectus geometricus (assembly GCA_026290005.1). Classification (NCBI taxonomy): domain Eukaryota; kingdom Metazoa; phylum Arthropoda; class Arachnida; order Araneae; family Theridiidae; genus Latrodectus; species Latrodectus geometricus. Next base: position 46,983 of record JAPDSC010111212.1, on the reverse strand, counting down.
CCAATGGATAAAACTAGTAGATTTTGCATTTAGCAATTGTTAGAAATAGCAAGTAAATTATCGCAGAGGTTGCAATGCGAACCTGAAGTGGTTCTATTTATAATAAAGTTAATACCTTATGATAAAAAAAAAAAAATTTACTTTAGTCTAACATCGTTTTATTTTAACGAATTTATCATGATATATATATATATATATATATATATATATATATATATATATATA
>JAPDSC010111212.1:31654-46658 GCA_026290005.1 Latrodectus geometricus | reverse complement strand
TATATATATATATATATATATATATATATATATATATACATTATAGGCAACCTTGAAAATGCAACCAAAAAAGTTGTAAAAAAAACCTTGCCAATTTCAGGGTAGATTCACTTCATGAAGCGACTGATGTGATCATGAAGTAAAAGTGTGAAATACGTAGTTCTCCAGCGCCCATTGCAAGATGTGTCGTTATTTCTGCTATAGAATTTTTTTTCTTTAACGCAGCCATTATTCTTTAATAACAGAGAATACTAGCTACCACCACTGGAGGCAGTTGATCAGACAATTTTATGAGGGACATGGTGATCAGACTGAGAAAGGCAGGTTTATACATTCAGTTAATGTCAGCTGACACTCACTTCATCGGATCATTAGGGACCGTCATGGTCTGATAGATAAGGATGTTCGCTTTCATTGTCGAAAGGTAGTGGGTATGAATATCGATCTAAGCAAAAATTCGTCATGCTCACAAATGAAGGCTAGGGTAAGTTAAATATGTCATGGTCACAATGTCTTTCATGTGAAATGATATCTCTGGGGTGACAGGCCAAGTATTAGGGAGCCTTCAGCTTGGTCCATACTTCCAAATTACGATGACTTCTACCCCGCTGCTTCTATCTAACTGGTAGATCCCAAGTCAGGACTAGGTACAGGGAAGTATGCTGGTACACCAACAACTCACTTGATCACGTATTCAGCATACTGACTGTGTCAAAGATAACTGGAATAAGGAAATAAGACAAAATTGAGAGGTGCTGGTACAAGATGAATCAAGAGCTAAGTCAGAACGCGTGAACTGAAGCAATAGCAGACAAACAATTGTCGGTCATGCAAGACATTTTTATCTCCATTCTGCAGAATATTTAAGACACTCTAGAAAATCCGTTGATATCAACCAGAATTATTTCCTGCCTATTGCTTGCCAGTGGCCTCATTCATGTATCTGTAAAGAAGACTGCCACTAACACTACTGCATCGATGCTAACGTTTGCAATGGTATCAGATTAAGATGATGTTGACAAAAATATGGTATAAGATCTTATTCTCAAATTGTGCTTCTATTTATTCAATGATAGTCTTAAAATACGCATGTGGCTTAAAAGTAAAGACAAGTCTACCTGAGCATCAATTGTGAAACACCTCATCGTATCATGCATAGAAAAGTATCGTGATTTGTGGCGCAATTGCGTATGATTCCTAGTCACTAACAAAGTTCACGCAATACAATATGATCCAATAAATGTCAATCAGTGGGATGTGTTCTAAGCCAACAGATACGTCTATTTTTTATTCATTCAGATTGACAAAAATTCACATTTTATGTCCATTACAAGTCTACGGGAAGTCTATTTGACGATTAATTAACTGTCGAATACACGAAATGGATGAACTTTAGATGTATTAATAATTAATGAACACTCTTGAACTAATTCGGAAGGCTCTCCAAACCTGAGTCCAATTCGAAAAGTGACCACGTAATTGATGATAAACATGTTGGAGCATGTTCAACGGTCACTGGACGATGGTGCCTTTTTGGCAGAGTTGAGAGCAAAATAAGAGTTACTTCAGATCCTACAGTTTAGCTTTTAATTTTACATTTTGTTTACGTTTTAAGCTCCTTTCCATTGTTTTCTTTTGTTGTTTTCTTATTATACTGGATGTGTTATTTTTTATTGTTGTTCCTGTTATTGTGTTCCTTGTTTGAGATTTCTTCGGAGTATTTTCGTTATAGTTAATGATATCATATATATATATTCAAAAATCTGTTGAAAATAAGAAAAGAATATATTTTTAATACTAATGCTGGAGTTACTATTTATTTGTTAAATTCGAGAAACTTTCGTTTTAGACTGGTTGAAGGTGGCAATATTTAGTCCTTCTCAAGTTTCAGCTCATTTTGTTTTCACAAAAATTGCTAAATATTTCTGCTATCCGAAGTACTATCTTTTAAAAGAATAAAAAAGATGTAAATTAATAATGAATAATATCCTAAACTAATAATTAGTAGTTAATTTTTATTAAAATTTCATAAACTGTTGTTTTTAAAGGATTTTTGTAAAACTCGTGGAAAAAAGACTTATGAAATAAACGTGAATTTTAGATTATAAGATAAACCGAATTAATTTAAATACAATTTGTATGAATATAATATTTTTTTAAAGTTTTAGGTTTTATTAGGGAATTCGGTAGAATTAATAAACAAAAATTTCCATATTTAAATGATAAAATTTAAGAAATAAATCCATCTCATATTATATCGTATTAGATCTTAAGTATCTAATACTTTTGTAAAAAGTAATCTTAATGCAACAAGCAAACCGATCAATATTTGTGTTTAAAATTTAATTGAAAATAGGATGTGATTATGCTTCAAATATTTCATTCCAATTTGCTTATATCTTTTATTTAAATACATTTTTGCCCTAGAAATGAGATTTTAAAATTAGCAATTCATATTGTATAATTGCTATTAGTATTTATTTTTTATGTAAAACTCACATTTTAATATATGTCTGTAATATATAGGAATTTTATAAAATAATTCTTATTTATTTAAGTATTACTTTTAAAAGAAATTTTTATTTTGCTCTCTCATAAACAATTTGATCCAGTTATTAAAGTTGAGAATATGAAGTGTAAATTGCTTAATTGTAATGATTCTTTTAAGATTTTTTTAATTTTATAATGTTATTATGAATCTTTTCACTAAACAGATAAATATGGTTATAATATTCATATCCAAAATTGTTGCAATTATTAGAAATAATGTTTTTAAATTTTATTTTTGTCTGATACTCATTAGTTATTTATCACTAATATAAATAATTCATAATCGAAGCTTGATTGATCATAATTTGATATCTTGTCATATTTTTATTTTCTTTACTAGCTTAATATAATGTTATGGTACTATATTTCAATTGCCCTTTGGTAACATTTTTGGCTTGACTTCGTAGTCGTTCATTTTCAATCAGAATTATTTATTTTTCATGCCTATTCTTTGAAATTAATCAGTTGCAGATTTTTCATCTATAGGCAATTCCCAAATTCAAAAGTTTGGCAAATAATGCTATTAAAATGTATCAAGTGACAAAGATTCAAACATATGTCGTCAAAGAATGTTATTTCTTTTTGTTTTGGACATGAAGGAGGATAAGTACTTTTTTAAAAAATGAAATCAGTCTTCTACATTCAAACTTTTGAATTGTATTAGTTTGCTGTAGTTGCTGCATCAATAATCATTAGCTACTTATACTGCTGGTGAAAAAATAAAAATACAAAATTTAATGTTTCTTACCTTAAAATTTTTGGTTTTTCAGGTTTGCATTTGGAGTTAAAACTCCAAAATCAGACAAAAAAAACTAAAAGTTACCAGATAAGGTGGAATTATAAATATTTTTGACTTCTGTTTGATACATTATGTAAAATTGCAATATTCTTTTTACAATTTAAACATTTAAAAATATGTTTGTAATTTTTAGTATATGCAGGATTAAAAAAGCAGCGGTTTCCCTTTTTTTAGTAAAAATATTACCTTGCCATTGAATATCCATTTATAAACATAAGATGAAACTGTATAAACAAAAGTATGTGAAGATGTAACATTAAAAATTTTAACAAAAAACAAACATTTCATTTACGATTTATCATTAAATGGATTTATATCGTGCAGAATTCATGTGGTAAACATCTTATGTAAGTTTTTGAAGTGTGTGCCACATTAAAAGCAATTGCTGAAATATAGAAATCAAACTATTTGTCAGTAATTTAAATAAGCTTTTTTTTTATTAGAAGGACTATAAATCAAGATGTACCTTTGTTTTTTTATTATCTTTGAATGATTTATTTAATGTTTTATTTTTTTAGAAAACTGTATATAAATATTTATTAAAATGTGATAGTGAAATATAAATTTTAAATTGCAGATTCATAATGGAATCTCTTGAAGACAAGGTAAGATGATCTTACTACTGTGTATATTAATGTCAATTTCAGTTAGAAAAAATCTTAATAATACATAAGCTTGTTTTTTGGGTATTGATAAAATTGCAGTTTATAGTGTTCATTTATCCGAACATCTATGGAAGAAATGAAAAGCATAAGTTATGATTATTTTAATAGTATTATAAAACACAGTATAGAATAATTTCATTTATAATTGTGACATTTAATTACAGGAAGAATCAATTTTAATGGTATCTTAAATTGCAATGAAGTTGTTTACAAAATGGATAAAGTTTTAAAAAATTTGTTTAAAAATCAATCTGCTTAGATTGATTTCATAGACACATTTATAATAAGAGTATATTTTTATAGTAATAAGTTATCAAAATTTATGTCTACATAAGTTTTTGTCTTTCTTTTATTTAGTAGTTTGCTCTTTAGCTTGAATTAATTATATTTTTTGTTTTAAAATATGAAACATATTTTGGCTATATTAACATCTTTGTTTTGATTTTTTTCTGAATTTTGAATAGTCTAATATCGAATATATATAAATGGCCTTACTCCTTTTTTGTTTATTGTTATGTTTGTTAATTCCATCATTGTGTGTTTGTCAATTAGAAATAATTTGCTTCAGTAAGATAGTACTCTTAATGTATTTTGTAATTGGAAAAATAAAGAAATTAAAAGATAAAGTTGAACAGCTGTGGAGATGCCGATGCATATATTTAAATAAAGAAATGTTGCTTTGAAGAAATATTTACAATGAAAATAAAGAATTTAATTCAAATTTTAAAATATTGAATAATTTTGTACACAAATAATCTGAACCTTTAAATGGAAAATTGTATAGTTTTGAAAGAAGATTATGAATAAGATTTTTAAATAATGGGAAATTTATTTTAAATTTGATAGGATTTTTTTTAAACTCAATCAACTTATAACTAATTATTAACTGACTAATCCATTATAAAATTTTCTTACTCGATTTATTTTTAGACCAGAATTACAAAATATTCTTTGTTTATTAATGATGCACTTATTATTGTGTATGATCAAATCTTGTTATGTAGTTGTAGATTCAGAAGTAAATGAGCTTCAAGTTCAAATGTGGAATGTTGGGCAAAAATTACTAGGCAATTATAATTACTAAACACCATTCACATTTATTTTTCCAATAATCATATTTTATTAATTTTATTGGATTGATCAAATAGAAAATAGATGGCTAAAAATATAATTAATTAAGTATTTACTGTTTCAGTAATATGTTTTGTTTTCCTTATGTTTCATGGAATAAAAAGATTGTTTAAAATGTATATTTTTGACTATAAATGGTTCATATAAAAAAACTAATTTAAATTTGCCTTTTATTTTAGTCTACTTATATTGTATATAAATTGGTGTAAAAAGAGCATAAATTATTATTGAATATTTTTAAAATTAAAAAGAAGTATTTTTAAACAATTTTTCAAATATAAGATTTTTATTTTTTTAAGTTTAAGTATTTTTATACTCATTTATGTAACATTGAAATCTAAGTTAAAATGTCTAGATATTTCATAAATACATATTGAATATAGCATTATATATATATATATATATATATATATATATATATATATATATATATATATCTGTGCCTTTGTATAAATTTTTTCTATTGCAAAAAATTTTAACCAGATTTTCTATACTGAAAGAGAAGCTGTGTATTTTCCATATTAACAGTTTTTTTTCTAAGAAAAATATTTGTTTAAAATGCACAATTGTTAAAGGTATAAATGTATATTTAATGTAAATGATATAAAATAAATATTAGAAAAATTAAAATCAGAAAATTCATAATTATTAAAAAACTAATTTTACAGAACATTTTGAGAAATAATTGATGACATTTTTTTATTATTAATTATCATATGAAGTAATTTTCAATAATTTAAATATGTAATGATTGTTAATGTTCAAACAAAGTATGACAAAATCATGAATAAAATAAATTTTTATATTTTTTAAAATTTTTGTGTGATAATTTATGTAAAATGCATTTTTTTTTCTATAAACTGATTGTAATTTAGATAAGTTCATTTTGCTCATGGTTAACAGGACTTCTTTTATTTATATAATAAAATGAAATCATTCTTGAAATGCTTAGAGAAATACAAAATGAGATAAATATTTTGAATAACTGAAATTTTTTAATGTTAGTAGAATTCCATTGATTAATATTTTAACTATGTCTTTCTCAAAACAGAAATGTTAGAACTAGTAATATTTGATCTAATAAGATTTTCTGGTTTTTATGAAAGATTAATTTTATGTGTTGCTGTTACTCTCATCAGTATCATTTGTTGTGAACACTTAGATATTCTAAGCCCTGCTCCATAAATCATTACTATTTGTAGTTGTTATTAACAAAATTTTGAGAACCTTTTAATGTATAATTACTTTTTCACATATTCAGAAAAATATTATAAATTGCAAAAGCCATTTCTCTAATGATTTTCATAAATTATAACTAAATGATAATTAATTGTATTTTTTTGTTGAATTGTGATTTTGAGTTTTCACTATTTTAAGATATTTTTGAATAGAAAATATCCATAAATAGGTCTCTTTGGCGAGAAAAATTGTTCTTGCTGTTAAATGTAAAAAAAGGGATAATTACATTATTTTGTATTTGATTTATCCAGAAATTCAGTAATTTAAGTATTATTAATTACATGATAAAAATATTATCCTTTACTATCCAGATTTAAAACATCAATGTTTATTAAAAAATTCCTATTTTTCAAAGAAAAAAAAATAATAAAAAAAAAAAAAAAAGCTCTTTATGCAAGAAAGTTATACAAAGATTCACATTAGTTGAAAGCTCATAACTTGATATATTAAATTTAATTTTTAGTCTTTTATGGCAAAATATTTATCAATAATAAATTGAGATTGTGGAATGTTAACTAAATGTTTAAATTAAGAAATTTTCTTTCAAGGAATTTATTTACTGAACAAAACAATTTACACAAATCATTCTTTATTTAGGTATAGAAAATAAAAGTTAATTCTCCTCCTTTCGTCTCAATATTTTACATGATATTTCATCTCATCCCTAAATAATTTAGACTTTTCACAGGATTCTACTTTTAAAGGAAAATGTAACAAAATTAAAGCATCTTAATTAATTAATTAAACTAGAAATTCAGATTTTTATCTTTATCTTGCTTTTTGTATTATTAAATTTTTTTCCTCAATCACATGAAAGAAATAGTCTGTTCACTGTTAGCAGATTTATAAATTTTTAATCTAACATAAAATATTTAGTGTTTTTTTTTTTTTTCCGTAGTATAATTTATTTTATATCGTTGTGTTTTCTATAATCCAATTTAATGATTTTTCAAATCAATTGTTAATTTAATTCTTAATTCAACGTTTCAGAATTAGTATATAGTTCTTTCATCATTTATGTTTAAACGACTTTTTAATTTTCATTAATAACTGAATTCTTCCAAATATTTATTAAATGCGTTAATATAAATATTTTTTTAAGTATTTTGCTAAGAGATTTGATTATAGTATTTACTGATGAACAATATATGTCTTTATATAAGTGAATTATAGATTGTGCAATACATTTTTATATACATAATCATTGTAATATAATTTTAATAAGCTTGTGTAATTATACATTTTTATATTAATTTTTCAATAAATTTCCTTTAGATTTCAAATACAAGTAACAATGATAATATTGCAAAGGACACTGTAAATGTGGCAGAAATGGATACAAAATCATTACACCAAACTTCCAATGATGAAGTTGATGATGATTTAAATGGTGATTATGACGATATTGACTTAAGTGACATAGTTCCATCAACTATTGATCCTTCTATCATTCTTGATGAACCAGTTAAACTTGTTGGGGGTACAGATTCGTACAAAGAAATAATAAATGTTTGCAGTAGTAATGCTCAAGCAATTAAAAAAACTATTACAGATGCTTTAAGTTCTAGAGATAATGTGGTTATAACTGAAGTGGATGAAGCCAGTGAATTAGAAGCTAGCTTGAATAGAAAAATTGCAGATTTTAATGATACTGTTAATGGTTGTTTTAAAACTAGTGATTCAGTTGCCCCAGAAAACTCATCTGACAATGATATTGTAGCTGAAAATATTGATTCCAAAGAAAATTGCAGTTGTAATATTTCTTCTGAGATCTTAGACAATTCTGAAGATGCAGAAAATTCTGAAAATTCCTCTTCAGACAAATCTGTTTCAAGCATTAATTTAGAAAAGACACAAGATATACAGTCCATTATCATCAATAAATCTGCCTCAACAGAAAGACTTAAGGTATTATAAACTTTTAAATTCTGTGACAATTTTTTTAATTAAGTATATTTAATGCTTAGTTTAAAATTCCAATTTAAAGATAAATTAATTTGTCAAAGATTAAGATTATATTTTGATACTTGCATTTAAATAAAGTATGATTTCTTACCCAAAATGTTACTGAATTACTCTTTAGGCATTTAAAAATGTAAGAAATTTATAGAAGTAGTTTTAAAACTATTTCCTTTAGCATTATTGAAATTATGTAAAAATTGTTTTTCATTATATTTCATGATATGTTATAAAAAATTGCCTACTTTTTTTAGTAAAACTTTTGAGGAATTTTTTTATGAAGTTTTTATGTTAAGGTTAACTGACATACATTAAAAATCTTTTTTTCCAATACCAAATTCTATTTTAAATTTCTTCTGTCTTAAAACTTTCTTTATTGTTCTACTTTGTGACCTTTAAAAAGCTTTATAAGCTTTTTTTAAAACATTTATTTTCTTATTTACTATTATGAAAATCTTGTTTATTTTTAAAACTTTAATATTTTTACTTTTTTAATTTAATATTATCCTTATACAATGTACACTCATTTTTACAAACCTCTAATTTAGGAACACTCCCCAAGTTCTATTGATGCTTTTATAAATTATTGAAACACTAATTCACAGTATTACTTACTTTTAGTTTATTGCAATACATGAAAGATAAATTTATTTTAATATTTGATCTAATCCTCTGTGGCACCATTTAGATAGTTTCTTATTTTTCCTTACACGAAAGAAAATTATATTTACCCATGTGTCACCAAGTATTATAAAAAGCCAAAAATACAAAGTTGTAAAAGAATAAATACATAGCAACAAAAATATTACAACTAACAAAAAGTTTAAAGTATCTTATACAATTTTTTAAAGAGAAAAAACATTCTTTTGGTTTAATCAAGTTTAAAAAACCCTTTTTTTTCTTCTTCTTTTTCTTTAAGAATTTTCTTTATGTTACAGTAAAATTGACAATCAACATGCATTGGATTTTTAGAGTCAGATTTGCATTTCCAAAGAAACCACTAGAAAAATGGAAATAATATTAATAGATCCATCAAAATTTTAAATGTACCATGTCCGATCAAAAATTGAGTTTAAAGTCAGCATAAATATGATTAATTTAAATTTGTGATGCACTGCTAGAAAAAAATCTTTTGCTCTATTTGGTATTTGAAGAAGTAACTTTATTTCAGTAATACCTTAAATGTAATTCATGTGAAATGGTTTAAAATATGAAACAACTACTGCCAATTTTATAATTATTTAGGCTTAGTTCTTTTTTTTAAATCAAAAATATTATAGATTTATAAAAGTATTTTTTTTATCATCATGTGAAATAGGTGTAAAGTTGATTTATATACTGATGATAATTGCTGAGTACATATTTATATAAATCTGAATTCGCCATGTAATAACTTATATATATAAATAATTATATCATTTTTAAATTTTAGTCTTCAACTTCTGATACAAATAAAGAATTATCAAAAACAACTTCACTTGTTGAAGATGAGAAAAATCTTAAAAAAGGAAAAAGTACTTCATCAAAGAAGAAAGGGGTAAAGACAGCTGGTTAGTCTCATGTATAATATATTTTTTTCTGTCACTTTTGTATACAAGTACAATTGGAATAATTGGAATTAAACTTCTTGACATCTAAGAAACAATTTTAAATTATTTATTAATTATAAAAGTAACTAATAAATAAAAAAGATTTAAAGATTTGTTATTTTCAGATGGAGATCAGCTTTTTCTCTATCATTCCTGTCATAATTTTATTTTCTGATACACAACAATTAATATTTTAGTCACATAAATTTTAAAAAATGTAGACACTGCTAATTGATTTTTACTGGTTATTGCACGTAAATACTGTTGCAGGAAAGACTTTATAGATGCTATAACTTTAATAATTAAATTAGACACTAAAATAAATGAAGAAGTATTAAATAAAAAATAAATTTAATTAGATCCAATTAAAATTATTCCCATAAAAATTAAAATATTGAATGATTGAGAGATTTAAATAAAAATGAAATGTAACTTAAATATCTAAATTACTGATTCCTTTCTGAATTCATAAATAATTTCTATTAATGTGAATATTTCTCTACTATCATTTTGATTTGAAATGTATGAGTGAAAAAATCTATGACTCAGTTCTATGTGATTTTGCTTTGAAATACATTGAAGAATTATATACTTATAGATCAGATTTTGAAGAGCCTCTCAAATTATTCATCTGCTGAAGAAAAATTGCATCAACTTTGCAAAAAAACATTTGGAAACTCTTGAAGAATTGCGGTTAGTAGAACCTAGAATTAAACAGCTGGAAAGACAAGTAACATCCCAACAAAGAGAGAAAGAATCACTACAAGCAGAATATAACAGAATGATTCTTGCTAAATCTAGGCTAGAAAGCTTATGTCGAGAAATGCAAAGGCAAAGCAAAGTTGTAAAGGTAGTTTAGTCTCAATTTTTGCTTATCAGGACATTTAAGATTAAAAATAAATTATTAAATGATGAATCAACTTATTATTAAAATAATATGATACAGTTTTCTATTGTATATTCATAACATATTTTGTATGATATTTTTTAATGTCTGTTAATGTTTTTTTTGCTTTATATTATATATATATATATAATTTTGAATATTGTACATTGCATAAATTTTTATTACTTTTTTTTCCTTTCATTTATCATTTAAGGAAGAAAGTTTGATTCGAATCAAAGAGGAAGAAGAGAAACGGAAAGAAGTAGCAAATAAATTTCAATCCACTTTGAATGATATAAGTAACCTGATGCAAGAAAACTCTAAAAAGAACAGTATTTTACGAGAAGAAAATGCTGAACTATCGCAGAAGTTAAAAATGTTGGTTGATAATTATTCTGTTTGGGAAGATGTAAGTGAATTTTTTGTTTTGAAGGTGAAAAATTTGTTTATCATGTATGTTTAGTGCTATGCATATCATTTAATTAAAAAAGGTTGTACGCATTAGTAATATATGTATTTTCTTAATTCAATGTAAAGAATATAAATTTTTAATTCAGGAGTTTTAGACTTTATGTTAGTTATTATATTAAAAAAAAAAAATGGTAAGCTTTTGTAATTCTTTTGTCATAGGTAACAAAAGTAGTTAAAAGTTTTTTTGTATTACATCTATGTTTCATCTATATATTTGAATATTCCATTGTTGATTTGTTCAATATTGGATTTTGCACCAATAACCCCTAAAAAAATCAATCAATTAATATTCCATGGTTAAAGTTTAACTGACATCATCTATGATTTAATGAAAGTATATGTTTGCCATACAACTAGCTTATGTTAGTTAGAAAAATATAAATTTCTCATTTTTATAGTCATTACTATGGATGTATTTTATTCTTTTAAGTATTTAAACTATATAATAGCATTTTTAATACTATTTTATTATTGGAGCAATTTTATCTTTAAATATTTGTGATATATGGCATGTTTTTGCTTAAATTATTTTGTATATTTAAAAAATATATATAATTAGAATTACTTAAGGTTATTTCTTTCAAAGTACTTAATATTTTTTTATTTCCAATTAGAATAATTTTATATATTTCTTGTGTTTGCAATTCATTATTTTTGTTAACATTTAATTTTAGAATATGAAAAAAATTGTTCAACAAAAAGAATTAGAAGCTCAACTAGCAAATGCGAAATATGCAAAAGTGAATTTGGAGTTGAAGCAAGAAACAGAGAAGTTTCTCAGAGAAAAACAATCACTGTTAGAAAATATGAGTGAATTGCAGAAAAAGTGCACATTGCTCACTGCAAATGAACTGCAACTACGAACAGAACTTGGTGATTATACAAATAAATATGAAGAATTTCAATCTGTCCTTACCAATAGTAGTAAAGTGTTTGCCAATTTTAAAGCAGATATGGATTCAGTAAGTTATTAATATAAATTCAAATAATTGTAGTACAAATTTAAATTGACTAATTTATCTTTTTTTTTTTTTTGGCTAATATAAGGAATTCTGAACAAGAGATACTTTTTAAATTTAACTTATGATAGTATTATTAGTAAAATAATAATTTGTAATTTATTTTATTTTTGATAATCTTAAATTAGAAATATGAATATCATTAAAAATCAATCTTCCAGTAATTATATGTATTTGTAGTTATAGATCAGGTATCAATAATTACTTCCTTTGAATCTAACTTATAGAAAAATGATCTTTATAAACTGTATAATAAAACCGATAACAACTTAAGAATTTGTTATTATTTCTAGAGGGAAAGTTGGTAATTACTTTAAGTAATTGGTTCAATTATAAAATTTTGTATTTCAGAAATCTTTAAAATACTTTGACTCTACATAGTGGATAACCTAAATGTTAGAAACTATTCAGTATTTAAAGAGCTGTAAAATTTATCTCTTATTACCAAAGCGCATATGTCTCACAAAAATTCCTTGGACTTTTTAAATTTAAAGAAATGAATTGAATTTTCAAGCATCCTTAAAACCAACTATTTGATTAAACTTTGAAAATATTTTTCAACTATCCTATTTTCAGGTAATTCTTCCATCTTAATATTTTTTAGCAAATTAACAAAAAAAAAAAGTGTTGTATATAATTTCTATCTTTGTTTTTAAGTAGTTATGACTTTTTTTCCCCCCCATTATTCCAAAGAATAGTCTTGAAAGACTCCATAAAATCACACCACTTGCAAAGTTATTTAGCTTTTATCATTTTAAATTTAATGAATTTAATTTGCTTTAAATATAAATTCCTTATTAATATAGAAAAATCTATGAATGCTTCTTGATTAGGCATAATGTATTGAAGTTGTATTGTTTCGTCAAACATGTATTTCTCAAAAATCACTCAACAGGGCATTTATTTATGTTGATATAATAATTTTTTTCCAAAGTTATGGATATTAAATTTAAGAAAAGTACTCTCTCTGAAGCTCTTAATAAGCTTTAAACAAAATATCTTTAATGAATAGAATATAATACTTACATTCATTAAATTGATTAGTCTTATATGTAAGCAAAGTAAACTCTTATTATGTAAAGTTTGAGAAATAAAAAAAAAATTTCTGTTGTAAAATAAATTTCATTTAAATGCTTATAATCTAGAAAAAATTTGCCTACTTTTTAAAATCTCCTGAAATTTGAATTAAACAAGAGGCCTGGAAATTTTTTTTGTGAATTCTGCTTAGCAATTTAAATTTTTATTTTAAAAAGATTGAATATGTTCATTAAGTAGATAAATGCTTTTCATACTGTAATTGAATTTGGCTGAAATTTTAGTTCTGTATATATTATTTATGTTTATAAACATATTCAATGTTGCTTTACTTTTCTCATTTTTCTTTTGCTCTTTACTAATATTTTTATTAACACAACTAAAATAAAATTTTTTGTTTATTTGTATTTTTTCATATATTCATGTCTTTGCTTTTCATTTTATTTTTCTAGACATCAAAGAAAATTAAGAAACTTGAAAAAGAAACAAATCTTTACAAACAAAAATGGGAAAGTAGCAACAAAGCACTTTTAGACATGATAAGTAATGTAAGTCTGTTATTTGTGCTTTTCTTAATTTCAGCATTTTTATGTAATTATTAGTTGTCTTCAATCATTATGTATGTGAATAGTTTCTATTTTTAACAGTAGTTGTAATTATTTTTGTAGCCTATTAAATGAAAAAATTTTGTTGTGTGGCATGTTTTAAAGATCATTATTTGAATTTTAACATGTAGAAAGAAAAACAAGACAAAGAATATGCTAACTCTCAGCAGAGAATATTAACCCTTGAAAAGTTGTGCAGAGCCTTGCAAAGTGAAAGAAATGAACTGAGAAATCAATTGAACTCCTCCTCATCAAGTATGTAATACTCACACTTTGTTAAAGATTCTGCCTAAATTTATTATGATTTTTAATTTGTTAATAAGCAGTTTTTTCTACTTATTAAACTTTAATGTATTAAATTTTCTGACAAGAAACAAATAAATCATTGCCCTTTATAAACAATTCAAACTATTAATTTTAGCATACATTGTCATTTAACAAATATGGCATTTTCTTAAGCAATAATTGATTATTTTATTGTTTTCATGAATTCAGATTCATTAATTTTATAACATGCCTAACAATTATTTGTGCTAATTTTTTGTAATTAATTTTTTGTTAAAGTGTGGTAAAAATATTGTTGTGGCTAACAAGGATTCTCATAACAGCTTCACCTTATGAATTCTTTTTAATGATGTTGTTGTAAGCAGGCCAATCTGAAATTGGCTGCTTTTAAAAATATTAAAAGCTGTCGATTTTTTTTTTAATATTTACTTACTGTTTTTAAACTTGAATTTTAGTATCTCTAATAAAACTCTATTTTGACTCATTACTTGATAACAAAAAAATGTAACATAGAAAAAAAAACTGGCTTAATACAAAAAGAATTTGTTTAATTTAAACATTAATGCAAACAATTTTTATTTTTAAAATTATTAAAATTTTCTATATCTTCTCTTAATTATCATTCTTAGCTATAACTTGAATTTCATCATTGCTTCTGGCATTAAAGTGAATCTAGATAGAATATAACCACTTTGTGTGTTTATATATATATATATATATATATATATATATATATATATATATATATATATATATATATATATATATATA
>JAPDSC010111212.1:0-31644 GCA_026290005.1 Latrodectus geometricus | reverse complement strand
ATATATATATATATATATATATATATATATATATATATATATATATAATATCTGTGTGTCCGTACTTTGTTCTGTTCATTGTAAATTGCTAGTTAGTTTTATTTATTATAATGAGGATTATTAAGTTCTAATTTTACATTTAAATTTTTTAAATAAATGTTAAAACTGCGATTAACAATTTTTTAGTTACCTTGTTTTTATCACACATATATATACAAGAAGTACTTGTGTGTCACTGAAGTATTAATTACATTCACATAACAAATCATTGTAAAATATTTTAGATTTTTTTTTAATATATATATATATATATATATATATATTAGGTGCATTATCCAGGTCTCACGCTTTTTGGATTGCTTAATAATTTGATTGGTATTACCATGTTCTTGCATTTTTATTTTCTAAATAGTTTGTTACCAGCTCTACATGTTAGTTTATAGCAAAAGGGGAATTATTTTCAATATTTTTGTCATAATATTTAGGAGTTGTGTAATATTTTTATCAGTGCTCCCAAAAGTGAAATGATTTATAAAGAGTAGAAAAATGTCATCATTTCAGAAAACAAATCTGATGGTAAATTTCTCACATGCATGAAAAATTTTTGTGGTTTCACTTGGGTATACGCATTAAATATTTGCCATTCCTATGTTTTAATTACAATGAAGCATTATATAATGAAATCATAAAAATGCATTTAACTGAAATTTTCTACCTTGCTCATTAAATATTCATAAGATGTCATTTCAATTTTTATTGTTATTTCCAATATAGTATGCAATATAGCTCAAGTAATTGCTGTCAACCTTTTGACAGTGAATTTTGATCAGAAATTCTATGTTATTCAATTCAGATGTTCTTTACAACATTTATAATTATTTAGCAAATTTCTTTAAAGTATTAAAAATGTGTTAAAATAGATTTGCAGTTTGTTAAAATAGATGAAATCAAAGTTACATTATATAAATTCTATTTCACATAGCAATATAATGTTACTTTCGTAATATTTGGTATACCTTTTAAAAATATTTTCCATATACTTTATTCCTAATTTTTATAGTTCTTATAAACCAGTTATTTGAAAGTATTTTAAAATTGGTTTTGAATTCTTAAATGTTACTGGTAAAAGATAATAAAACTTGTATTATCATATTTTAATGTTTTAATATGTAATTTATTGTCATAAAAATATTAACTTAAATACAAGAGTTTCAATGAATGAATAATATCAGGTTTATTGTTAACAAATCCTCTTCAATTTAATTAATTCTTTACTTTATTGAGTTACTTGGCAAATTGAAATTTTCTATTCTTAAAACTCATTTTCAATATCATTGATATTTTCCAAATCTTCATTTTTGAAGAAAACAAACACTTGAAAAGTACAACTCATAGTTAATTTTTGATAGAGCAACATGCAAACTACTCTTGATTTTCATGAAATATTCGGAATTATGGAGGTGTTTTTCCTAATTTAAATTATCTAAAAACTAAAAATATAATGGTTGGATAGAGTAAAAAATTATCTTTTATACGAATTTATTTTTTAATTATAGTGGTAGATAGTATGTAACAAATAATAGATGAATATTTCAAAGCTGTTTAATAAGTAAATAATATAAATTTTAAAATTTAGTCAAAATTTGCATTTTTTTTTTTTTTTTTTTATTTTATTTATTTATTTTTTTTTTTTGTTACTTTAATTCTAATCCCACTTTCTTACTCATCAAAAAAATCAATTTATCTTTATGCAATGTAGTACTCATTTCTTTTATAGTGAGCTTGATGAGAAAATAATATTACCACTCTCCCATTTAAAATCAATTCATAAATAATAAAATATTAAATCTTGATGTTAAAGAGTTTATGTTTTAAAAGTTATTATTTGAAAAAATAGAATTTACTGAAATTGACAAATTTTCATGTTATTTGTTATGTTTTTTTCTAAAACTTAAGTATGTATGCATGTATCATAAAATAACTTTCAACAACTGGTAGGAGCAGAATACTTTGTCTCTTATATATTCACTATCATGGAACATTATCATCAATACCTACTAATATCTTTATTTTATACGTAATTTTGGTCATATTTTACTCATTTGCATATTAGCTATATTAAAATCTTCATTTGTTCCATAATCTTAAAATTTGCTTTAATATACTAATTTAATGATGTTAAAATGTTTTATATATTATTTTTAATTATTTTGCATCATTATATACTCCCTATTTTTGATTTTTATGGAAAGTGAAAAATTTATGAATATTTATTTCAGGAGAGAGTTATTTAACTTTGGTGGTAAATAAAATTTTATTATAAAAGATAAATTGTTATTAGAGAGTGTAAAACTATTGTGTGTGCGTGTATTAGTAATTTAATAAGTTTTTAATTACCTGTATTTGGTTGAAAACATTGCAATAACAATATTGATCTAGAATAACCATTCTTTTTCAACATTAGCTTAAACGTTTATTTCATTTTAGGCAATGTTCTGTAATTTGCAAGCCAATAATATACCACTATTCTTGCAGACTTTTTGATTTATACTTATTTTAATCGATTCTTAGATAATGTTTATAAAACAAATATTTCTTTCCAGTCATAATTTTTTTGAATTATCGGTGTTTTGTTATTCTATTGTTGATCATCAATTGATATTTATTTCTCAATACACTGATTGATTAACTGAAAAAAATTGTTTTAGGTCCATTGAGTGTTAGTGAACAAATTGTGTCTTCAACATCAAGTAATGATGTAGAAGTGTCAAGTACCTGAAAATTTGTGATCTAAAATTGTGCTTGTGTGGTTTTCATTCAGCTGTCTTTGATTTTAAGGAATGAATCTGTTAGCATTGAATGCAACAAATTTATCAACATCATTTTTTCATTCACTTTAAAGTTTTTAGTTTTGTTTTTCAAATTTCTGTATAATTAATATTGTGTGTTGGTTTTTCTAGTCTTTCTAATTTTATAAAATATTTTTACAAAAATATATAAAATTAAAATGCTTAGAATTTCCTTTTATTTATATTAGTTTTTCACTTCATTTATTATTTATTTAAATCTCAGTTTCTCTTTTTTTTTATTTATTTAAAGTTTTGTAACATGAAGTGAGAGTTTTTTAGTGAACTTTTTGTGGTAATTAGATTAATTATTTAATTGGTATTTTTGTACCATTAATATATTTGAAAAATGAGTCATTTGTAGCTCCATTTTTCTTTTCTTTGAAATGTATTTTATTTATTATTTTATGTCAAGTAATACATAAAATGATTACTTGACATAAAATTATAAATAAAATACATTTTGAATTTTATGTTATTTAACTGTTGTAAGACATTTAGAAAAGGTCTTCTATCACTCTTTAAATGAAATATTTTGTTCATATTTAATTTAAATTAAATAGATATCAACCACATTTAATAATATTTCAAATACATCAAACATTTCTAAAGAGAAATTTTAAAAAAATTGATTAGAAATTTTTGTATAACGATTCTTTAACATTTAAATTTGTAAAAAATGATTCTATTATAAATCTTAATTTTTTTTTTTCTTTTTTTGGTTTTTGAAATAACTACAACAGTACTAGTTTACTTAACAAATACTTATGTACTTATATTTGTTTAATAAACAGGTATGATGCATTCTTGTAGTCATGGATTGTTATGCATTTATAAATTTAATTAATAAAATTGATTTAAACACATATCTAAAGAACATTATTTATTTTTTGTTAACTTCCACATGATTCTTAAATATTCTGAATCTTCTAAAAATATATTAATCAAAACATCCTAAAAAGCTACATTATATTTAATTATGGAAGTAGAAGAAGAATTGAGAAGTTATCAAAAAAGATATGCAGAAAATAGAGAATCTTCTGATTCTGCAGTTCAACCTTTTAATCATTCTACTCTCGTATTATTCAATAGCAGTAGTGTACCAAATTTATGAAGATTGTTTTCTTTGATTGAAGATAGCTTTAAACACATTTAAACTAGGAGAAATTCTGAACCGATGTATCTGTTAAGTTTCATAATTTATTATGCTAAGGTGAACAAAATATGTGTTTGTATAAAATTATTATTAAATATTCCCCCCCTAAAAATAATCAAAATATAAGAAACTTATAATAATTATTTATATGGAAAAAAATGCAATATTGAGATTAGAATTTTGAAAAATCTCTTTTTGCCAATTTATTTTCATTCCTCTTTTGTTTGTATTTATTTTTTATTTGTTTTTCTTCAATTTTTGTACATTTTTTAAAAATTCTGTGGTTGAGAGACTTGAAATAAGATATTTATTAAAAAATTATCAGTTCTTAGAATTGCTGATAACTTACTGCACTTCTGATGTTGATATCCCCGATATATTTAAGAATTTCACATGAAATTTCTCTTGCCTTATCTAATTTAAGTTTTATAGCCTTATACATAATAACCTTATACAGCAAAATTCATAGATTGAAATGCAAATATTAGAAGACACTTTTGCTTGGAGTAATCTCATTTTGTAATCGCCTTATGTAATCAATGTTCCAGGTATAATGCACTTGTAAATCTATGCTTCGGATGATATCTAAAAAGTACAAGATCTTGGTAAACTCTGCATGCTGACTTTATTACCACTTTAACTGGAGGAAAAAGCCAAGAATATTTGCTTGACTTGAATAAAAATTAATTACTCATCCACAAATTTCGATAAAGAAACCCACAGAACCCAAAATTTCATTTCAAAACTTTTTGAAAGTGGAATCAGGCATAATTTGTACATAAAAACTGTTCGATGATTAAATGATTGAAAACGCAATGAATGAGAATGAAAAGCCTTCGGATATCATATCAAACAAAAAGAAACTGACATAACGATGTGACTGTCTGCAAAACAAGCTGATGAATAACTAAAACGTTTGAGATACTATTGAGAAAAACTGAAAGGCTTTGCTATAGTGAAAAAAACTGAAAAATGTTTTTAAATACGTAGTTTAGAAACAGAAGAATGTCATTACTTTGCGTAATTTTTATCAATAAAATGAAAGTAAATATTTTTCTTTATTTTTTTATATAGTGTATACTAATTTTTTCCTGGCAGTACTTTATAGGAAGATCAAATGGATAAAAAAAAAAATTAAGATATTATTATTTTTCTATTTTACTGATCTTTGCTTATTTGTAAAAATGCGCATCTGCTCTATTTTACATAATTTGCATGAAATATAGGGGAAAATATAATACTTATAGAATTTAATTCAGTACAAGCTGGTTACAAAATGGAAGAAAAAGTCAAATTGTCTTGAAATTCTTTTGAATTGTACTATTAATCAATGTTTTATCAAGGCTTTCCAGATCTTAAAAGTGTCATTTTTCTCCGTTTCTTTTTCATCCGACAGATTCAATAAAAAAATTTTTAGTACAAAAAATTTTCTTAGTTCAGAAAGAAGGATACACAAAAATGATTCATCATAATCCAGAGTTGTAAGCATGGTCATTATTTGTGGCACATCCTTTTTTGCTTGTCACATTACTCTATATTCATTTTTTGCCAACCATTACTCAAAAATATTTTTGTGTTTGCTAGTGAGGTAATATTTTAAAACTTATGAATAAAATGTGAAATTATACATATATATATTGTTTTATTAAATTAATGGTGCTAATTATAACCAGCCATCCGGTCAATACAACCAATCTACAATCGCTTACTACAGTTGACTATTTTCCAGTAATACACTGTTTATAATGAAATTATTTCAGAGTTCTCTCAGGTTTTGAAAGTTAGGAAAATTTTTAAGTTTCAAAAAATTGTTTACCAGGTATGGTATGCAATATACTTTATCAATTTTATTTCTTAATAAATTTTGGTGTTTGGTTTCTCGATCTACGGCCATTTTTTGCACATGAAGACTGATTAGATTGGAACCTACAGTTTAAAGTAGATTTCGAACCATTAAAAACATCCAAACCCAAGGTAGGTTTTGAAACCACGAAATAATGAACTGAAGGCAAGAACGCTAATCATTCAGGTATCAGCTTGGCAATAAATTTTGTGTGTTTGTGAGATGAGTATTTTATTTTTATCTCTTGTAATTGAGATTGACATTTTTTTTATCAGAAAATTAGAAAAGTTATTGAAACGTTAGATATGTTCCAAATTTTTGAAAATTTTAGGGGAAAAAAAACTCTCAGTTGTTTTACAATACTATAAACAGTATGCAAAATGTAATTACAGAATAGTCATTATTTTAAGCTATGAAGCAGAAATATAAAAGTGCTAAAAACAAGATTATTCTTGAAATTTTGTAAGTCAAAACTTTTTTTAATTTTGATTAATATAAATATTAATAACATACTTTTAAAAGTTAGAGCTATTTTATTCTTTATTTTTGATTAATGGTTTTATATTCATCTTTTGAAAGCTATACAAGCATCAAACCAGTGTTTAGCTTTAGTGTTATAATATACTTGCTATATAATGAAAATATGTAAGTAAAATGCTAAATATATCTTAATGATTGTTGTTAGGAAACTATTCATAAAATTGGTGCAAGGTAAACAAGAAAGTTCTTGCCATTTTCGCTTTGCTATTGAATTAAGTGAGAATAAACATTCAAATTAGCGTATGACTTGTTAGGGACATCGGTCATTCGAGAGTAGGAATATCAGTGATTATAAAAGCAAGCCCATCGCGCAGATTAATCAATTGTAATTTGTACAATAGCGAAGAGGAACAGACATATCGGAGAAACTTGTTCGGTGTTGTTTGCTTTACGACTTAAAAATGAGCTTATTAGCATCAAATCGCCGAATATGTGAAGTGATTGGGGTTTATGGCTCGATGGGGACGTTTATCTGGTAAACTAGTTGTCAAGTGGTTCACTATGAGCTGCTATCATCAGGCCAAACGGTCATTGCGAATTTGTATTCGCAGCAATTTGGAACATGTGAAACAGGCATGACCAGCATTGGTTAATCACAACAGTTTCAGTTCTTGGCCGATAACGCGAGACCAGATATCATGCGGGTGGCCAGGAATACCATAGAGCGACTTGATTGGAAAACTGTGGCATTCTCCTTACACACCTGAACTTGTACCATCAGATTACTACTCCTAATATTCCTGGACAATCATCTTCGTGGAAATTCCTTCATCAATGACTCAGACTTCTTTGGGTCCAAAACTCCCGAGTTGTACTGCAAAGGGATTGCACAACTGGAAATACATTGGCAGAAGGTGTTGAATGCCGATGGTAATTACATCAAAGACTAACAATAGGCTATATTCTCTGTAAATCATGTTCTTTTAGATCATTATAAAGGCAAAAACTTCATTTTCCTTATAATTTTAATAAACATTTAAATATTAATATTGGATTTGAAACACTGAAGTGATTGCATGAAAGACAGCAGATTAGAAAATTGAGTGAAGCACTTTAAAATATGAAAGCACATTTGCGAATTTTGCAATCTAAATCCATCATTTTCCATCAGTCAGATTAGATAGAAAAATTAATTTAATATCTCATTGGATATTCTCAACATTAAATAGCTTTTCAGGAAGGAAAAAGGCCCAAAAGGAACTAAGCTTTTTTAATGTGTTCACTTATAAACAAATCAATGACCAGGGATATTATTACATAATTTTGTGAAAAATTTAATAACTTCTTTATATATTTATTTCATCCAAAATTACGAATCATTCTAACTTTTTATTTACATTTATGAATATTAATAAGTAAATTACCTTCTATTATTTTTTTTCACGATTTTTAACTGAAATTCAAATAAAAAAAGTAGGTTTATTCTTCAAATAATTAATCCTAAATTGTCTTTGAATTCTGCATTTAGTTTTTTTTTTTAATATATTCTATAAACATTGAATGTACAAAATCAGCTTCAGCTATACACTACCTTGAAAATGCTGGCGAAATAAACTTTGCCATGATTTATGTGTTTGTTGCACATTCTGCCAAAAATTGTCAAGGTTTAGCTTGACTTTTTTTGCAATCTTAGCTTGCAAAAAGAATCTCCTTTACAAAAGTGATAAATAATTTTAGCTTGAAAACTAATGCTGATTCAAAGCATAGAAATAGAAGGTTAGCTATATTGAGAAAGTCGTAATGATTTATATATATAACAAGTTCTGACACAAATAAATTGGTATTTTATTTATTAAAAGAACTAATTTTGATTTCAAATAAATTTTATGCTATTGACCACTATCACATTATAAGTGGTCAATGGTAAAATTAAATATTAATAAAAATTTAATTTTAATTAATAAAAATTTATTTGAAAATCTAATTCATAAATCCTGCTTTAAATAAAAAACAATTTACAAACACATAAGAGAAAGGTCATCACAAATCAGTCATTATTAAAATTTAAAGAAAACCTTGTAATCGGTTAAAAAAAATTAAAGAAAACCTTTCGGTTTTTATGCTAATACTTTTTGTAATCTCTGCTCAAAATTTGATTATGTATCAGGATATATTTTAAATGAAATTCAAAAAATATTCTTTGATGTTTAAATCGAACTGAAATAGTTGACAAATAATCTTGTGATTAATGGAACTAGAAAAGGTATTTATGACCAGATGCAATATTGCTAATTTATGAATTGCTATAATTAATTTTTAACACTAAATAATTTACACCTGTAATGACTGAACTACTTTCATTTTAAGAGAAATAACTGGTGTTTGATTCAAAATAGAATTAAATTCTAAAATTTAATGTATTTGTAGAATGCTTTCAAAAAATTATTAAACTTGAGAAACAATAAAAAATAAAAATTTTTATTTATATATTTTACTTAAAACAATTTACAATTGTGGAGCAAGGAACATTTATGGCACTTAGAAATTTAAAACCGATACATGTCAATAAACACATCATAATTGCTTATTTCTGTCTTGTGTAATTATTTCTAACAACCCTAATATAGAATCATTTATTAAATTGATTGAATGTTAAATTATTACAGATATCTCTTATAAAAGAATTTAAGCACAAATTATTAAAATTCAACACCGGGAAATAACACAACACTGCAAATGTAATACAAAACAATGGTGATGATTATGTGATGACTGTTGGTTTGTCTCTTCCAGTATATTCTTTCATCTTTGTCAACTTGAGAGCAATGTCAATTAGGGGTTTTAAGACTTCCTACAAATATAATAATGATTAATAAAAATTGAGGAATCAATTTTAAATTTAGTTGTATGTAAGTTAATTACTATCACAGATGGAATACACTTTATTATGCTTCATTTTAATAAAAATCATATGCACACAGTCATTTGTAGATCATTTTAATGATGCTTGTTATAATAAAATAATCAATAAACAAAGGACCATACCTAAATATTGCATTTCAAATTTCTTAAGAATGCAATGGCAAAAATCAAAAAATATTAGATTATTTGTAGCATTAGAACTGCTAGCACCAGTACAAAAAAAAAAATCACTGTTACTACTGAAGTTATTAGCCTATGTTGCAATAAGTTCACTTTTGAAGTCTTAATAAGACTATTCAAGTGATTGTGATCATAAATGTTAGTATCAAGAATAGCTGTGGCTATAAATGGGAAAGTTGGTATGCATTTAATAAATGCTTGAATGAGGCGAACTAATCAATTCACCATTTTTATTTCAATTAAGAAGCTACGCTTGAATTGAATAATTGATACATCACAATTAAAAAAAGATTAATACATTTTCTAATAACATACAAATAAACAATTGAATTAAAATTTAAAAATTCTGATTCTAAAAACAAAATTGATTTTACAATTTTAAAAAAACAAATACTTAATTTAATAAAGAATAAATACTTAAAAAGTATAAACAAAAATATGAAAATGAGGATAACTGACTTTATGTGAATCCATTATATATATTAGATAAATTAAAGAAACCTGCACACTTATATAGTAAAATAAATAATTTCAAATTCAATTAAAAATAATAGAACTTTCAGAAGTCTATTATAAAATATGGTTATGAAACATGGACAGTGAGGACTAAAAATGATAAAATGTTATAAATTCTTGTAATCTAATCTCTGATACTTAACTGAAACAAAAGTGATTTCAAAGAAAAAAAATTTTAAGAACGAGATCAATTTATAGTTTTAGTTCCATTTCTTATTGTATAAAAAAATTTACAATAATATTTTTTTTTTTTAATATAAAATAGGATTTTATACATAAAAATGAATAATTAAATCAAGATTTGCTTTTTCATACATGTTAAAAACAAAGAAATTTCCTTGTTTTCAACAAGCAGTTAAAACAATATATAAAGCAAATGTTGTACAAAATGCACATGGATTAAATTATAGAAATTGAAGTTTCGTAAATCATTTACGCAGCTTGAAAATAAATTTTTGAAAAAGTTTTTTGATTTTTTGTTAAAGATAAAATCAGTTAAGCAATAGTATACACAAGGTTTAATAGTTTAAAATTAATGAATAAAAAATAATCGCATTGCGACAAAAAATATTATACAAGGATAAAATAAAATAATGGAAGTTAACAGTTGATATTTGTGCTTACATAAGAAATATAGAACAAGACAGAGTTTAAAAATGAGGTAATGTTAAAGAAAAAAAAATTAATGATTAAATTTTGTCACTCTTTTAACAATCATTGATGTAATTTTAAGATTTCTCAAAAATCAGCCTAGCTTTATAGTAATTACGTATTTTAGCAATACAATTGATTAGCTTGGTTTAATTTGTTACTCGAAATTTTTATTATTAATTTCATTTATATATATATATATATATTAATTTTATTTATTATCATTTTTATTATTATATTTTATTATACATAATTCATTTAAAGTTTAATTACCTGAGCAGGTTTTCTAACTTTATCTGGATCATTTTCATAACTATCAATATATAATCGAACTGTAGCTCCACTACTTCCAGTTCCACTTAATCTTAGTACAATTCTGGAACCATCTTCGAACAGTATTCTAATACCCTAAAAGCACATAACATTTACTTTAAAACTGTAAATGCCTAAATTTATGACTTTTGATTTTAATGCTTCAAAATTAGCCATAATAAAAAATATTAAAATTTTAGAAAAAGATTAAACTTACTTGTTTTTTAGCAACACTTTTATCAACAGGATCGGTATATTCAAAATTATCCATAACTGATACAATGTAAGACTTATCTCCAGATGAAAATGACTTTTTAATTAATGCATTACTACTAATTGACTTTTCTAATTCTTCAATCATTTTATTGCAAGGATCAGCTTCACAATTTTCATAATCATACCTGGAATATAAAATAAAAGTATCCTACTACACTTATATCAACAGGTATAAATTTTTAAAATTACTTCTTAATTTTAGTAGGCTCTGTTAAAAATATATTCATTACAATTATATGTATTGAAATGTAAACTTAGAATCTGTGTAGAAAATATACAAAAATTAATTCACAAATGAGAAACATTTCTTAAAATGAAAAATACTAATTTCTGGCACAAAATCATTTGAATTTTCAATTTTTACTCATTTACTTTCTCAAAAATGTTTAAAATATTTATTTTAATTGTACTGAAATATTTAACTTCCAAATTCATCAGTGGAGAAATTTTTACCGAACCTTTAAAGTTAAATAAAGTACTGGAAGACTTTCTTCAATTCTCTTATACATAAACCATGTACAAATGAAATTTTATTGAAGAAATGCTACAATATACAAAAGATTATTTATGCATTTTGTTAAACACAGACATTTTTTAGTATTTTTAAGGATTTAACTATAATATACTTTTTACTGTAATTTGGGCAAGGTAAATTTTATTTGGTTTCACTGTCTCTGTTAAAGATCAGTTAAGATTTAGAACCAGTCAAAATCATCAGTTGAAATTAACTATCATATAATTTAATTTACTATTAATTTCTAGAATTGGCTTGAAAATTTATGCATAAGGAAACTAAACATTTGAACAATGTTAAAAATGCTATATATGTTTTTAATAAACGTAACACAAATGCGAAAAATTATTTATAACAAATGCAACAGTTTTTCATTGTTACATTCATTGAGAAAACAAATGTTTCTTCTTTTAAGTTGACTTCTATTTTCTTTTCTCAAATAAGAAGAGTTATGTGTTCCACCCAATGTATGAATTTTGAAAGTGTACCAATTTATGTACGAAAGTGAACACTGCTTGTTCAGGTCTTTTCACCCACTTAGCTTTTGTCATAATAATTGTTGCAAAAGTATTAGTATATTATACAATTAAAATTTGTGGATCCATTTTTTGTATTAATAGATGACCTATTTTATATTTATTTTATATATACCTATTTATATCTTATATGAAGCTTCATATGGAAATGCAATAAATATTATAACAGTTATTGGGTTTTTGAAGGCTGTGCCTCCAAAAGCAACAACCTAAACGATTACTTTAAAGAATTTTATACATTAGGAATTAATTTTATATACCCACTTTTAATTATACTGCTAGCCTTTCATACAAAACAGAAATTAGAAAATCTCAAATACATACCTTGTAAAAAAATTTCTTCCAAATTTTAGCCAATGTTGATTCAAAAGTTCTTCTACACTTTGCTTTGAATTTGCTATTACTGATAACCATGCTAAAACTGCCCATATTCCATCTTTTTCTCTGAGGTAAAAAACATTCAATGATTAGAATGTTTTAGGTCATAAAAATGCTTTTTTTGTTTAATGATTAAAATTTTTAAAAAAAAATTTGCTTCAATATAAATAGTTAAGTAATAAAATTTTAATTATATGAACTGTGCTTACATTTTTGGACTTAGAAGAATACAAATAAGATTTTATATGCACCTGCATTTTTACAGAGATTGCATATAATCCTTAAAAAGGATATCATGGATCATAAATTTAAAATAAAAATAAAGTTAATAAATTAACCATTTGAAAGTTATTGACTATATTAATTAGTTAAATATTTTTATATTTTTCAAGAATCATTTAGAATTGATTAATTAGAACAGTAGGTTCAGCATTTGTGAGAAAAAATCAGAGTTCACACTTATAAAATCACTAAGATGTCAAAGAACATTCGTTTTTGTGTAAAATGTAGATATTTGAAGCAAAATTTTTGATTAAGCAGTGATATACATAAAATTTTGATTTATAAGTTTTTTTTTTTATCTTGTGTAAAATGTTCGATACCCAATTTTAGCATTCTGACAAGGTTATTCATTTATCATTGATCTCATTACCCATATGATTTGGTTTGTTAATTGATATAGCATAGACAGCCCAACAGCTGAAATTTGTTGGAAAGCTTTTTTTTTTTTCAACTTTTATTGCAATTTATTTTCTAAGTCAGTTAAAGGCTAATTTTCACACATAAAGCTCAGCTTAATAGGGAACAACAGTTGAAAGAGGATTTCGAATTATTTTTAAAACTCACACCCGATAGCAGTTTATCTTTCAGAAGGTTCTATTACATCAATTTAAATAGCTCACCATATTAAATTGATAATATAAATACTCAATATATCTTTTATATTATCAAGTTATGCATCACAGTTCATTTAGATTTTTAACTTTGCAGAAAAAAATATTTTTCTAAAGAAATGAGTTAGTGAATCATGTAAAAATTAAATTTAAAAAATTTACCTAATATGATCAGAGCCAGTACCAAAGCTCTCTTCACCACATAAAGAAAGCATTCCAGCATCCATTAAATTTCCAAAATATTTCCAGCCTGTTGGTGTTTCATAGATTTTCTTACCAGTAACTTCTGCAACTCTATAAATTAAGTACTAAAAACATTGAATACTGAAAATATTTAATTTTACAGAAAAATAACTTTTTGCATTGAAGTGAAAATATAAAAACAGGTCATTATATTCATTCACCTTATTTACAATATTAAGAAAGAATGGATGATCATCATAGGATAAAGTATACATTTTTCACAGTGCAAATATTCCTCAAAAGTTAGACTGTAAAATTTTAAATTACAGACTAGTTAAAGATCAATTTAGAAATAATGTTTAATTATTGAAATGATTAAAATACAAGGAAAAAATAAATATTCTAAATATTACAAAAAGTTATTAATAGGAAATACTTATATTTTAAAATATCACAGGATTTATATTAAATACGTGAGTCAAAATTAGAAAATTGTAAAGATTATTTTATGTTTAAATAGTTTTTGATATTATACAAAAGAATAAAAGATATATTTCAATTATATTTAGTAAACTATAAGAGTTTGTAATCCCAAAAGATCATTTCATTACTAGTGTGTATATGCATTTACAGATACAAAATATTATATATAAATAAATATGATGCAGGCACATTTACATCTTAATATAAAACATGAATTATCTTTAAATAAAAAAAAGAAATATATTAAAATATATCCAGCATAAGAATATTTAAAAATTCATTGGTACAATATGCCATATAATTATTCATAATTTCATATACTTGCTTGTGTCTTCCTATTCATTTGAACATTAAATGAGAGAAAATTAAGTCATAATTACTAAATTGGGTAAGTAAGATATACCTATCGACAGCACCAGCAGTGGGCATACTTCTTGCATATCCTTTAACTCCACTTTTTTCAAAATATGGAATACATTCCAAGTTGTTTGCTAGGACTGCTAAAGAATCTGAAGGAGTAACAAAGAATGCTTTTCTTCCTAATATCATATTACGATCCTGTAAATAAATTTAATTACATAATATTTTACATCTGAATAATACACAAGATATAGTTAAAAAGAACTTATATATAACATATAAATACTCTAGGGGAGTATGGTATGAGGTAGAAATACTTAACATTTTTCATTACATACTTCCATAAATAATTTAATTCTTTAATAGACTTCATTAAAATATTTTGATACACAACTAGTAGATATTTTTTGTTAACAAAAAGAAACTTTGAGAGAGAATGTAAATTTAGATTGAAGTTTATCTTGTTTAATGATAAGTTTAATATGAAGTTTAATAATAAATTCATTTCGCATTCACAACCATATTTTTAATCATTATTTATACTTTATGACAAATAATTATTATTGTGTACATAATTATTATTCAGTAAATTTCCACATTATTTGGATTGTCAAAGCAAAAGAAAAAAATCATAAATGTATAATTACTGTTGCAAAAGAATTTTTTTCTAATATATTCCAGCAAATTTTAGAAAAAGTAACTTTTATATTCTATAGGATTTTAATTATAAATAGGAACTCTTAATATTAATTATATATGATTACAGGATTTGGAATATTAACTTAAACTTACTCCATCACCATCAAATGCAGCACCTAAATCATAATCTCCTTCTTCCATAGCTTTTACTAAATCAGCTGCATAAGTAAGATTAGGATCAGGATGATGACCACCAAAATCTTCCAAGGGAACACCATTCACCACACTACTTTCTTGAGCACCAAGCTCATCAATAAAAATTCTTTTAGCATATGGTCCAGTTACTAAGAATGTAAAATTATAAAAAACACTCAATATAAAATTTGCAAAATTTTAATAAAATAAAAAAGCCAACCATATAACTAACAATACAAATATATAAAGAAAATACTTGAATTAAATATTATTAATTTTCATAAAAAGCAGCTTTCAAAAAATTAGCATAGGATTCACAACCCTTTATTAGAATATTAATCCTATTAAAAATTATTTTCAAATTTTAACTTAAAAAATACAACAGTTAATGTAATGAATAGATAGTTTTTTATTAGGTAACTATTTTTAAATATCATTTTGAATTCTGATTAACAATATATCATACATGTATTACTTGCAAAATGCTTCTTAAATATATATATAGTTACTTTTTAAAACATTAAAATTCAGTACCATATGTTTAAAAAAGAAAGTTTACAGTTTAAAAAATAAAATATTTTTGAAATTATAACAATTGAAGTATGACTGATTATTTTTAAGTACCAAGCTCTTATTTGTTATTTTTAATTATCCAGTAAAATTATCAAATCTCAAAATATTGTCAGTAGATAAATAAATAAGATAACATGAAATTTGTATTTGAATAAATATAGTATATGTTTTCTCATAAGCACATATTTATTACAAACCACTCTGTGCAAATTAATATTTTCACTCATCTATGTAATACACTAAAATGATTTCCTTTTTCCACAATGGTTTTCAAGCTATAATAGTTATGTGCTCAATTTCATTCATTTGACAATATCAACAAAGCTTTATTTATATCTAAAGTGCAAAGTATTCTTAATATTTAAAAATTCATAACCTTATGATATTTTTCTCCATAAGTTTGAAAATTTAGCTTGAAGTAATCTTCTGTGGTATATTCTAAATTTAAGAAAGAACTGAACATTTTTACTTTTTTAACTGATCAAAAATTGGCATTGCTTTAACATTTATGAAAAAATTAATACCATTCATGACTTGAATTATATATAGGATATTAATTAAATCGGTTTAAAAAAATTAAATCAAATAACATGTCATCAAAATTTGATGACATATTAATTAAATCAATAAATTAGTACAAACTATAGATGACAAATACTTTTATAATTTTATAGTTTGATCACAAATATATATGATTTCACACTGTAGTAACAAATTTTTTCCTTTTTGAAATTATCTCATACAACAAATGTACTTTAATTGTATAAACTTAAACACTATTTAAGTTTATACAATTAAAGAACAATTAAAGTTTATAAAGAAAACAGGTGTGAAACAGAATCTCTTTTTAATTAATTTGAATTTTTCATTTAATTCTATCTACAAAGTCGGTTCATTTGTAGGTTTTATGGGGCAAGGTCCAAAAATGGACAAAATTGTGTCAAAAATATCAACATGGGACAGCTTACTAATAACCTGTCTAAATTATAGCAAATTTTTCTGTTATTTTCAATTTTAATAGGGGCAAATAGTTTTTGTCAAAATAAGCTATTTTTGAAATAAGTAATCATAATTATTGCACTTGTAAAACATTATAGATTAATCTTTTTGATATTTTATATGATTTGCTGAACTTTGGATTTTTTAACAAATACTTTATCAAATACTATTTGTTTATTTATAAATAAAATACAGATTTAAGTAAACATTTCCTAATTCTTTTACACACACAATGATACTTTTTCATATTATAAGTGTAAAATCATTGCTAATTTTTCTTAATAAAAGTATTTCATAAAAATACATTAATAAATGAATAAAAAATAATGCAAATATGCCTCTGTGGATTACATACAGGAAAATATGGTGATATGAATTCTATCAAAGATTTTCAACAACTAGTTGCTTATGCTACGAAAATTGTCATTTAACTTATAAAACAAAATTAGTTTTTTCCCAGTTGCTTCTAATCCGATTCATTACAGGACAAATGAATAGAAAAGTTAAAAACTAATTTTATTCATATGCATTACTAAAATGAAAATTAAACATAATAGAGATAATAAAAATCATACTTTAGAATCTATTATGAGTAAAAATAGCTACTTAGTATACTGGAAATACAAGTAAATTAAATTACCTCCATGCATGCAATTTATGAGAATTTTGAAACCTTCAGAAATATGTTTCTTAATTGCAGAGAAGTCGAAAATTTCCTTCATAAGTTCCAAATAGTCTTCAACAGAATCAACAACTTCTACTCTAAAAGGTTCATTATCAACCAAATAATCATATACACCAATTTTAGAAATGTCACATTTTAAGTCTGAACAAATGGAATATTCTTTAATAGATTTGGAAAGTTCAAAAATTGCATTTGTCACTCCATCAGGTGCAGGTCCTATAGAAAAATAAAAAGAAGAACAATTTAATCCAAAACTAGATGAAAAGATAAACTTTAATGGATTGTGAGAAATATTTAGTAAATGATACCTACGATAAATAAAGAATACACTAAAAAATATTAAATATTCGAGAAAAAAATGTATCAGACTTATATAATTGTTTATAATATTTTAAAATTTAAATAATCTTAAATCAATTGCCTAATTTTGGGGAAATATACATTACAGACAAGTGAATTATCTTTAACTTGCATATATAATTGTATAAGTATGCATTACTAATATTTGATTTCATTTTTGTATTTTCCTGCTTTTATACCACTCAGAATTTAATTTGTTTAGACATCCATAACTTCTTATTATATATTGTACATGTGTATAAATATTAAGGTAAACTTATTATATCATATCAAAATAAAATGATTATGTTTTCTATTAAAGAAATTTAGTAAAATTCAAAATGAAAATGTTCCATGATTAAGCATACCTCCATTGGAAATATTAAATTTAATGCCAAAATCTTCATTTTCTCCTCCAGGATTGTGGCTAGCAGTTAAAATAATACCACCATCACAACCTTTTTTTCTGATTACACAAGATACAGCTGGAGTTGACATGATTCCATTTTGCGCAACAAGAAGCTTTTTAACCTATGCACAAAAATTAACAGGAATAAAATTTTTAATAGCAGTTGGAGATAAAAACCATTTAAAAATAAACCGATAAATCATCAATTACTTTTATATGTAAGCAAATAACCAAAATATGATG
Source organism: Latrodectus geometricus (assembly GCA_026290005.1). NCBI lineage: Eukaryota > Metazoa > Arthropoda > Arachnida > Araneae > Theridiidae > Latrodectus > Latrodectus geometricus. Next base: position 13,033 of record JAPDSC010111212.1, on the reverse strand, counting down.
ATGGTAAAATAATTTGTTAATAACAACTTGAATTTTATGAACACTTTTTGATATTTAATATAAATACAAAACAAGTTTCCAATAAAATTGTTTCAGTCTAATTAAAATTAATGGCACTGCTGCTGCATAATCCATCATGCCCATTTTTAAATTTGATGATATTTTTGGCAGATGCTGGAACTACTTTGATATACCCCCCAAAATTGGAAATTTGGCGACTTTTTTTTCTCACCAAGCAAAATACATGTTTTTGGCGACTTTTTTTCCTCGTCAAGATGGATTCTTGCAAAATACAAATAATTAATAACAAAAAAAACTCAACAAATGGTACAAAATAAAAGAAAATACTAAATTTGACAACATCAAAAATATAAAAGCTGAAAAAACCTAAATTGGCAACACCAAAATAAGAAACAGCAACACTAAAAAGTCCGTAGGGAGTGCCAAATTTGGCGCTTAATTTTTTGGGGGGTATATCAAAGTTGTTCCCAGATTTATTTGTTTATTGGCAACCTGGATTTTTATTACATTGTAGAGATAAAGAATGATAAGAACTATGAAGAAAATTCTGTTTTGGCAACCCTAGTATTTACATCATTACAAGGAAATTTAGAACATTTTATTTCATTTTTGGATTTTATGACCTTTGATACTTAAATTCCAAGTTTTTTTTAATTATTATTATTTCAAATAATACTTTTTTTATTCTGTATTGATTATCTAAAGTTACTATTAAAAATTGGATCAACATACCCCTTTTTAACTTGTGTATGTCATTTTTATTATTTATATTATCAAAGTAAAACATCTTCTTAAAATTAATTATTAATTTAATGAATATTTAAATTTGAAAAAGAAATTCATGTTACTTTTTTTCTTAGAACTTGTATTTATACATTCGAAATTAACATTTTCATGTTTTCCTTATTTGTATTTACATTTATGAAATTAATGTTCTTATACTTTCTTAAAATTCTAATATTTCAAAAATATATAATTACACTTTTTATTTATGAGGTTTAGATTTATTATTTAGATGGAAAAGCTTTTTCCAGAAAAGAACTTTTACATCATAATTATGTCATCTCGGCAACATTTCTTTGTCGTCAAAAAAGTTCAGAAATTAGCATGATAAATTATACGACAGCTATGAAAAAGTAATTTATTTTAAGTAGCTATTTTTTTTCATAAAATATTTAATTTCTTAAAACAATATTTACATAAAACTATAATTTTAGTAATTTCTCACTTAAAGTATTGACATTAAGTAGTTTTAAGTCTCAATTGTTAGCAAAAATACTTTTATAAAATATATATTTCTCAATAATTATAAAATATTCACAATTTTTAAAAATAAATGCTAAAAAGTATTATTTTATATTAATCACATTTTTTGTCTTTTAAAACATAAAAGATTGTTATTGTGAATTATAGGTTAATTCCCAGTGAACAGTACGCTCCTTGTACGATACGCATATGTACAATGGTACGCATATATACAATTATTAATTAATTGTACATAATATTGTATAAAATTATATTATTTCTATAAAATAATATAATTTTATATTATATAATTATATTAATTGTATATTGTATAATTATATTAATTGTATAAAATAGCGTACCGTACACTGCGATACAGCCGAATTATATAATACTATTTTTTTTAAGAAATAATTTTGTGCTCAATGAATACTTAAATATATCAACTATTTTTATCCTTAAAAAAGGCATATATTCATAGTTATTAAAAGGAAAATTTTCAAAATTAATTAATAATATTTTGAGATAAAGAGATTTATGATTGAATGATAAATGTTATTTCCTAATTTTTCAATACTTTTCTAATTTCCCAATTTTTTCTCTGCTTGCAAGATCTGTTTGTTAGCAACTCAATGGTCATTTTTCGCACTCAATGGCCATTTTTAGTACTTAAGGGCTAATTAGACCAGGACATATAATTTTAAGTGGATTCTGAATCACTACAGACTACCATGTCCAAGGTAGGATTCAAACCCACGAACCAATGAATCAAAGGCAAGAGTATTATCCAATTGGCTGAGAGCTCGTCTCTTTACTTGTAAAATCTTAAATTTCAGGTTTTCATTGATAAGAATCACCAATCTATTTACAGAAATACAATTTTTCATCAAAATTAAACATTTTTTAATAAGCTATGACTTACATGTTTTTTCTGAAATTGTTCCCTTGGATTTATATTAGGTAATAATAAAAAACTACTTGTAAAATTGATTAATTTTCAACCACACTCTAATAGAAATGGAAAGATGTTTTGACTTTTTTTCAGTGAAATCCATGGTTAGACTATACTTTAGGGTGCTTTTTTGATTCTTGCCAAGTTGTGATTGCTATTGATCGCCAAGCTGAACAAAACGCAATCGTATTCTAGAGCAATTCATTATTTTGTGGCAACAAAAATCGACAATAAAATTGATAGCCGAACAAAAATCGCTATGTTTGCCAAGGGGGCACCCTAAAATATAGTTTTACCAAATCCATTTCCATGGGATTTTTTTTACCATTATAAAGTTGATTGATTTTTAAGATATTGTGTTTAGTGATAAATTAGGCAATAATATCACTGATTTCTAAATATTAGATGATTTGAAAGAAACATAAGATTTTTTAAGTTTACTTACAGAATTTTAAATTATTAGCACAACAAATAAATCACATTTCACTTGATGGATATATGCAGTAACTTCAAAATTAAAGTTTAGAAATAATTAAGTTATGTTATGTAAATTAATCTTTTTCTTTTTATACAATAAAACAACTCTTGGATGTATAGTTTGGAGAACCAGACTAGAACAAGTTGTTGATTTATGAATTAAAAATACATACTTTTTATACATTAGTCTGTGAACTGTTCTCAATTCCCATGATTATTTACATAATTTTGAATTGAAAGTCTTATTGTTATTAATCGTATTTTCAGGTTAACAAATGCGTGTATTCCACCTAAATGATTATTTTATCTATTAAGCTTTTTAATATTACCAATGATCAATTTTAACAAATGGTTTGAAACTGCAGAAATGCTAGAATACTTTTTTAAATTACTTTCAAATGTATTAATTATTTTTCAGGATAATATAAATATCCTGTTATGGCATAAGCGAAATTGGAAATTTTTATTTATAATGGCACTAAATCACGTTAATAAATTATAATTAAAGTACATATTGCAGCTAAAACTTTATTACAATTTAAGCTTTTATTTAACAGTAATTTATAATAAGTTATTTTAGTTTACATACAGACTTTTTAAGAGAAATTTAATTTGAATTTAAAAATCTTAAATTAATTATTAGAAATTCTCTAAAAATAAAAGCAAAAGATGAAATAAAAATAGAATCATTAGATAATTTCTAATAAAAAAACTAGAAATTTTTCTAATTTTTAGAAATTTTGAAAAATAAAAATGGAATTCTTTAAAACAGTTAAAAGATCTCAACAAAATATAATAAAATTTTTACTTTATTAGCAGCACAAATTTTGATGATTTTCTCCACAACTTCTTTCACGTAATATCTTCCATCACCTCCAACAGCCAAGAATGATCCCTTCAACTTGTCTCCCATAGCAGTTAGAATGCATTGCACAAAGTTTTCTGTATAATTCTCTTGTTTAAAAACTTTCACTTTTTTCCGAAGCCCACTAGTACCTGGCTTTTGTCCTTCGTAAGGAGATGTGGAGCATTTAACAATTTGTATTGAATTAGACATCTTAAAAGTCGTCTGCTAGGCTAATTATTTTTTATTTTTAGATAATAATTGAACATATATAAAAGCAAGGTTTATTTTAAAATTTTTGATCATAAACTGCTTGTTTATTTTTTATTATTTTCTAATCAAATTAAAAGATATTTAAAGAGGATGAACTGCACATAAGAAATTTTCGGATGTATTTGATAGAACGAAATTCAAACGAAGGTCATCTTTCGGAATCAGGACTTTTTCCGTTGTTGCCAAATATATTTCAATTAATTGTACAGTTTAATACGATGAATGGTTTATCAAATAGTTTATCTGTTTCTTTCCGTTCCTATTAAGACTTTTATTTTTAACCATAAAGACGCAATAAGGAAGAGATTTTTATCTAATATTTATAGATTTTTCCTGGTAGGAAGACAAAATTCACCACCTACATTAATAAATTCTACACAAACACAAAAATAAATTGAGAATATATTTGGAACTGCATTTTACGTATGAAATCCTTTCAGTAAAAGCTGATTTAATTATTAAATGGAATTTTTACTACGATTAAAATAGTAAAATATTTTGCCATAATAAAACCATCTTTCATGAACTTTTTACCTTTAACATATCAATGACATGTGTAATTAAATCTAATTACTGTTGCAAATAAGAAAATATGCGGCAACTATTCTGTCAGAACTATTTTCCTGGTCAAAAAGCAAAATTAAAGCAAATGTAACATCGTTCTGAATTGCACAAAAAAAGAAAGAAAGAAAGAAGGATCTTGGCACAAAGTAAATATAACTGCTTTATGTGTTTCCGCAGGAGACTGTGTAGCCTCTTGTATGAAAACCCAAACATTCATACAGAAAATGCAAAAGTTAAAATTAATTTTTAAAAATTAAAAGAAAATTATCAAAAAAGCAATTGTTCGTAAAGATTCACTTAGTATTGTTCAGAAGTGTGTATCCTTTTCTGTTGCAACTAGCCATGGGGCTATTGTTATTATTAATTTTCAATTATAATTATGATTTGATCATAAAATAAAGATCGTGATTTTTTAGCCCTTTTACTAGTTTCCTAATCTCCTTCACGTAATAAAAACCACAGTATTACAAAAGTGATCCATCATATTTTGCTTCTACTACAGCTTTATTAATATCTTGGGAACAGGGCTGAACAATTGCTTTGGCAACTCAATCAAAAAAAAAAAAAAAAAAAAAAACTTTTTGTATTCGTAAAATAAAGAATTTTAATTTGATTTATTAAAAGATCATTCTGTTGTAAGGATCATCAAATTCAATTAGTTAGGGAATAAAATTCTTCTGTCAATAAGGCGTGGAAGTTTTTTAGGAAAGGCAATCATTTCAAATGTGAAAGTTGTCACTTGAGCCAAGAAATAAAGAGGACTAAAATTAAAACCATGAAATTTCGGACTGTCTTGTTAAACACTAATGATACAAATTTCTTATAATTTGGAGGTATAAAATGTTTCACATCTTATTATAAAAGATTGAAACTGTCCTATTTAAATCATCTGAGATATTTTTTACAGGTAAAATCTTAGAAAGAATTGGTAAAATAATTATAAAAAACTCTCAAATTTAGACTCAATAATTTGAATTGATAAACTAGCAGGGAAATAATAAATTATTTATCTATTTCCAATTATTTCAATTCCTTTAAGCAATTTGTTGCGGTAACTAAAGTATGTAATTGGATACAATATTTAGTAAAACAGATATCTGAGTTTTTGATTTCATTAAATATGCTGAAAATTTAAAAGCTCAATATAAAATTTAATTAGACGTTAAAATTTATGCATAATTTTTTATTTTTATTATGCTTTGAGTTTTTCAGTGTCATATATGTGTGTGTGTGTGTACAAGTGGTAATTAAAATAATAAAAACACTTTATATTTAAAAAAAATAATTCCTTAGTATTATGTTCTAGTATCGTCTTTGGCATATACAGTCTTTATTCTCCCAGTAATTGATTCATGCAAGCGCCGAATAGTGTTAAGAAGAATAAGGCACCATTTTTTTATGAAGATATTGTGAATGTTCTGGTTGAGATGTCTGTAGAGTATATTGAATCCGTATTGAACGCTCAAAAATAAGCTTAAACTATTTAACCTCACCCTCATATTCAACAAACCATGATGCATCAGATATATAAATAAATAGATTTATAAATAGGTGCATTGTAACCCTGAAAACTTCTATCTTCTGCACGAAACAAAATTTTTATCATAGGATGGACCTGGTTAGTTAAATTTTCTTTTTGTACTCCCCCCTTAAGATCAATCCTGTTAAGGTTATGGTTGGTCTAGAAGAAAACCACGTCACCACTACTCATATCGTGACAGATCCATTTGTATTATTGGTAACTGAAAAGAAACAATCACGAACTTAAGCTTATGCAGCTTTCTCCAATCAGGAATCCATCCCATTGTAGGGAAAACTATGAAAAACGATTGTTCAAACTATATTACTATCTTCCACTCATCAATCAACGAGGTTTTGTAGTTTTATGTCATCGTTGATATTAATATTTGTGACAAGTGGCGCTTTCGGAATTGCTGCTCTGCAATAAATGTTTTGTTTATGCTTTTACTGTAATCATTGGATAATCCAGACACTGATTAATCTTTTCGAATACTTTTGCTTCACTTTTTAAGTTTTAAGATATTACAACCCACTTCAACACTTGTCGGTCTCTTTCACTGGGCTTCTCTTTCTATCCAGTATTTTACTTTACCGAGCTTGTCTGGCTACACTGTTTGTATGTTGTCCTGATTTTAGACACCATACTTCTAGAAACGTTTAAAAATTAAAACATTATGGTCACAGTTGCTCCAGCTAGACTATCTCCAACAATTTGAAATCTGAATATCGGAAACGTCCGACATTTCATGTTTTTAAAAAAATCTAAGACTAACTAAACTTTAATAAAGCTTCCATATACTACCACAATATACAAATTTTTATTTATAAAAATATGGCCACTATTCATCATTAGACTCATAGAGTTGCCATATAAGATATATTCTGTATTACATTGTGTAGGCTGTCACTTTATCCAAAACTATCTCAGTTATTGAAGTGTTATAGTCATATACTCCTATGAAAATCTTTGTTCTCATAAAAAAATTTGAATGTTAGTAATAATGTGATTGCATTGCCAATAAATCATAGAGGTGTGTAAAAAGTATTGCTTGGAAGTCTGTGTCAAAATTACTCTGGAACATATTAATAGCAAGTTCATGAATGCATAGAGTGGTGATTTTACTACCAGTAGAGAACTTTCCAAGTTAGTTGAGGTAGAATTTTCATCTGAGGATTGCTTTTAAGGTCAAATACAAAACTTTAAGTATTGTGACATTGTCTTTCACATGTTACTGAGATATTCTGGTAAATTATTTGATATATATACACTACTGGCCATTAAAATTGCTACACCAGGAACAAATGCAGATAACAAAATGATATTTATTGGAGAAATATATTATACTAGAAATAACAAGTGATGAAATTTTCAAAAAATTTGGCTGGATAGATCCTGAGAAATCAGTACCCAGAACAACCACCTCTGGCAGTAATAACATCAGTTATACGCCTGGGCATTGAGTCAAACAGAGATTGGATTGCATGTACAGGTACAGATGCCCATGCAGCTTCAACACGATGCCACAGTTCATCAACCGTAGTGACTGGCGTTTGGTGACGAGCCAGTCACTCGGCAACCATTGACCAGACGTTTTCTATTGGTGAAAGATCTAGAGAACGTGCAGGCCAAGGCAACAGCCGAACATATTCCGTATCAAGGAAGGTCCGTACAATACCGGCAACATGCGGTCGGGCATTATCTTGCTGAAACGTAGGGTTTCGCAGGGCTCGAATAAAGGGTAGAACCACGGGTCGTAACACACCAGAAATGTAACGTGCACTGTTCAAAGCACCGTCAATGCGAACAAGAGGTGACGAGACGTGTATCCAATGGCACCCCATACCATCACGCCAGGTGATGGGCCAGTATGACGATGACGAATGCACGCTGCCAGTGTGCGTTCACCACGATGCCGCCAAACACGGATGCGACCATCATGATGCTGTACACAGAACCTGGATTCATCTGAAAAGATGACGTCTCGCCATTCGTGCGCCCAGGTTCGTCGTTGATCACACCACTGAAGGCTTTCTTGTCTATGACGCAGCGTCAAGAGAACTATATTTATGAACTACACTATATTTATGTATAAAGGTGTTATATCTAATATATGCGTATAAAGGATATTCATTATATATGTGTACATTTCATTCAAGTAATATACACATACATGCATATTTCTATGTCTAATATACATTTTTGTCCTCTTAAAATGTAACATCCTGAGCAAAGAAATCAAATCATGTGAAATTTACATCATGCATTTTTGACGATGAGATATGTAAATCAATTAGCATTACAGCGCATACGCATATTACGGACTACTATAGAGTTACCTGTTAACGTTATATAAAGAAAGGAAAGAAATTTTCAATTTGAAATACTGCAATTGTAGCTTCGTGCGTTTTTTTTATAAACTGATTATACCTCATATAAGACAATAAATGAAGTTCATATAGGCACAATTAAGAAAAAAGTGTCTGCATGAACTGCATTTATTTTTTTAGAGAAATCGATGATCGAGTTGGACGAAATCATGGAGCAGATCCATAATCGTTTGAAGAAGGATGAAACAGTGGACCGTTGATCCCAATTTGTTGCACCACTGCATGTAATGACAGGTATATTATGCACAAGGCAGTGATGAATTACTCAGCCACACATCCCGAACCATAGTGCAACAGAATCGATTTGTTACGCAGCATTTGGCGCCAGCTAGCTCTTGTTGCAACCGTAGACTTCCCTGGATCTAGTCCAGAGTTCTACTAGATACAGGGAAGCCCAGAGATCTCAGTTAGATAGGAGCAACCGGGTTCGTAATTTAGAAGCAGGCATCAAACAAAAAACCTTCTAATGCTTGAACTGCCGCCCGTGAAGTATTATTTCACCTGGAGTACATTGCGATACAACTTATTTAACGTGCTCCAGCCGCGTTTAGTGAACAAATTTAACTTTGGTCAAATCAGGATTCGAATTCACTATCTTTCAATTCTATTCTAAGAGTGGCACCCCAACGAACCAAGTCGTCACGTCCCCCAGTGTCAGCTCCTACCATTTAACGTCGTTCACAGCTAGCTCAACGTCCGCAACTCCATTCAACCAACTCTGCAACGTCGTTTAAATCTTGACTTCAAACTACAGGTATCTGCGCCTTCAATATTGCGACGAACGTCAGGTATGGAAAATGGTATGTAACTACACTGTCCTTACTGACTAATCAAGCTTCTTTCTGCAACACAATAATGGTCGGATTTGAGTCTGAAGACATCATGATGAGAGACAGTTAAATTGTTGCATTACGCATCTCCCCACTTGTGTTGAACCCGATATCACGCTTTGATTATAAATTTGAATTATTTATAAACAAAATGTATTTTTTAGTACTCATAGCATGCAGCTCTACATTTCTGATTTGTTTGTAATTCTACCATACCTTCAGCACTTACCATCAGCAGTATTACGATAAGATAATGCCCAACCACGCTTGGCACGCAATATTCAAGAGTTCTTCTTTAATTAGAGATTGAATTGCTACCATGACCTGATTGTCTTCCTGGTCTATTGCCATTTGAAAAGGTGTGGTGATCCATGTTTGCACAACAATTGGCCCGGAATACAAAAATCGCTGTTAGATCAATTTTGCCGATATGTTGAATCCGCACGAACTGCTATACTCAAGAATATATCTAAAGCCTTTTTGATTATATGCCGATGCGTGTGGCAGCAGTTACAGTCAGAAATGACGGCAACACTAATAATTGATTTTATCATCATCCACCCCTCATTGATCAAACGCTGCAATTTTAATCTTTTTCTTATAACGTGTGGTCTGCTAATCAAAATTTTCAGTGATATGTCTAGCTTTTTCTTTGGTGTTTCCGTTTAGGTGGCCAGCCATGCACTTATTGGATTCAAAGTGCAGTCGTCATTGGAAGTGTTTTTTAAAAGCTTTTCCCCAATAAAATTGATATTAATAACTGATATTATAAAACTGGTAAATAGCTAATTTTAATTTCGTTATACAACCCTGAAAAAGATGCTTAGAAGATATTTAAAATGATATCAAGGAATGAGATACTTATTACAAAAATTACAATATTCTAAGTATAAATATTTGTAATTATTATTCTCTACTTTTTGTTGAAGGGGAAAAAAAAAAAAAAAAAAAAACAACGTTATGTTTTCATAATCATATCAAACATCTAAATCACTGGCTTGACGCTGTTATTGAAAATAATGAAAGTGATTGAGTTTACTTTGGATCGAAAAAGTGTTACTTTAAAAGATAGTATAAAAAGGATTCAAATCCCAGCTTCTTATCATTTGAAGAAATATAAAAATTAAAAATACATATATATTGTTTTATTTTTTAAAGATTTAATTAGAGATTGAGCAATCAAGTCTCCATCCATAATTGCATGGCATAATATCATCTTTAATTACTCAGCCTTATGATAAGAGCAATTTCATTAAAGATTGAGTAATAGTCTTAGGATATTAAAGTACTATTAAGTATTCCATAGCAAAAATATATTAACTGCCGAAAACTATTTAGTTACTTTAGTTGTGAAAGTAATGAAGTTAATGGCTAAGGATAATTTGCATATTTTGCTTGATTTAAGTCAAGCAATAAGTAAAAGATCTGACGAAACTAAAGTATTTAAAGGTACCCTTCTGGATATTCTTCAAGAATCTGGTCATATATTTGTGGAAATTATAGATCCAAAGAAGTTTTTGGCAACAATAAATGATGCACCAAATATTTTGCTCAGCATACTGGTTTCATTCAGTATGCTAAGCAAAATATTTGCTATAGATAAATTTCTTTGTTTAAAAAGCTAGGAAATTTTGTATGAAGTAACATTCAAAAACGTTTTCAATTGCATGAAATCAATTGAAATAAAAATTATCTCTTTGTAAGCTCATAAAGTTTGAATTAATGCGAAAAAATTAAACAAGATTTTAACACACAAGACTTGTATAATTATATTAAAATTTCCGATTATTACACTGGACACCAAACAATTTTTAAGGAGAGATTTTATACATTATGAGAAAAATTTAAATATTATGAGAAAAATAACTTCCTTTTCTATTTTAAAACTATATAAATCAAATCGTGAAATGATAGAGTCATCTGATTTATGTGGCTACATATTCATGATTTAAAAATAGAATTGTTTGAATTTAAAAATAGCATAGAGTAGGAAAAAAAAAAAATAAATTTGGAAAATTGATTTCCGAAAATAAAAAATTTCTGAAAGTAGTACAAAAATATTACTGATCCTTCACTATAAATATATTATATGTTAAGCAGTTTAATATCAATACAGAAACTTGTTCATGCTTCTTTAACAGTGTTTCAGTCCACATAAAAAAATTGCCTGTCTCAATGCATATAGAATTGCTGTAAGACATGTTTAACATCCATCGCATTATTGTCTTCCTGGAGGATTTTTTACTAAAAGTCGGTCGAGGTCAGTGCAAGAGAGAAAACCTGGAAATTCATGGGTATCACTGTTTGAAGATGAGCAGGTTGAATGTAGAAGCGCTAGACTCATTTTTCCGTTATTCAATAATTGAGATCGAATCTGATCGATCTGGATCTTCCATTCAGATCATATCGTTAGGTCACACAGAATCGATGTTGAGAAATGTATAATCCGAACAGGTTAATCAAGAGAAAAGCATAAATGTTCACCAAACTTAAGCAGAAAACAGAGATTGCGTTGCTCATTCATTTTCCTGTCAAAACCATATAAGTAAATGAGGTGAGTTGGGGCCGCGGTGGCCTGGTTGGTTAGGGCATCGTTCTCATTACCAAAAGGTAGTGAGTTCGAATCCCGGCTTAGCCGAAGATCCGTCGTGTCCACTAACGGCGACTGGGGCACGTAAAATATATCGGGTCACAATGTCCTCCATATTCCCATTCCAAATTAATACCTCTGGGGTTGGTTGGAGCCAGGTTTTGAGTCTTCACTGGTTTCAATCTCTAAGTTGGAAGATACATATGATGTTGCCATCTATGAGCCAAAAGTTGTACTTCCACCTTCATATGAGAGTGCTCTATTCAAAAAAGGCAGACGCTCTCTCTCTCTGACTTCATTCGCCTAGATCCGTCGTGTTCACTAATAACAACTGGGACATGTTCAATTTGTCGTAGTTGCAATGTCATCCGTGTGAAATGATACCTATGGGGGTGACAGCTCACATATTGAGGGGTCTTCTATTTAGTCTCTGCTTCTAAATCATGAAGACTCTTACTTGGATGCTTTTATCAAACTAGAAGAACCTCATTCAGGCTAGGAATAGTGACGCATGATGGTGCAACAACAACACTTCATATGTTCGACTTACATTTCGGAATGGAGTTTGTAATGGTTCGGAATTTCATTTGAACAGTAGGTTTCTGTCACATAATTTCTCACTAGTGAATATGACCACAAGGCGACAAGCATATGAAACTAAAAATTTCGATAAAATGTCTAATTCATTATCTAAAATATAGTTTTTATATTTGTAATATGCACTTCTGTCTGTCTGACTTGGCTTGACTTATCAAAAATATCCGTTAATCTGCGCTTTAGGTCCCCTACTCTGCCAACTTGGCGATAAATGCACCAAGTGTGGTAAACCGGACGTTTTTATCCCTAATTAGCTCTTTATGGCAACCTTCGGAGGAAATAATTTGAAGCGCTTTTTTGCGCATGCTCATTAATTGGATTTTTTTTTTTTTTTTTTTTTAGCATTTTCATTGGTCGTTAATTAGTTTCAGTTTGAAAAATCGGTCATTTTCATTGGCTGCTAATTGATCTTGAAAATCGTTAAAAATCATATTCCATTATCGCCATGGCAACAGCGTCTTTGAAAACGTGCCAAGTACGGGACCCACAGCACACTTTCGCCAAGTTGGCAGAGTAGGGAACCTAAAGCGCATTTTCACCAAGATATTTTGTCTCGGTGATGTAAATAATTTTATTTGCACCAATTAAAATAATATCGGACAAGTGTCATTATAGAAGTTCATGAATTTTTAATAAAACATTCTGGATATCATGAACAAATAATTTTCATAAAATGCTCTCTTGGCAATTTAAGTTTTTTTTTTTTTTTTTTTTTTTTTTTTTTTTTTTTT
>JAPDSC010111211.1:21316-32165 GCA_026290005.1 Latrodectus geometricus | reverse complement strand
CAACTTGCGGTTGAATATCTTCATGCAAAGATTTGCTGAGAAACATGACAGATATTAACGTTATTTCAAGAATGTCGGAGAAGCGTTTCTGTAGTCAAAACCGTATTCTTAAATCATTCTTTCAATTGATTTCAAAGCGTACCTGCAGGGGACGGCAATACTTTCTCAATCTTTTGTATTTCACCTTTGAAAACTGGTTTCCTTTCGTGTCATACAAAATCATTAAAACTTTCATCTTCTCCCTATCAATAGGTATCCCATCTGGACAGTTAAACACGTGTTTCTCCACAATGTAGCTTTTTTCGGCACCTGGATCCAATTTAAAATATTTTCAACTTCTTTTTTTAGTTCGCAAAAAAAAAAAAAAAAATAGAGTATAACATTTTCTATGTGTTGATATTTTGGTTTTAAATACAAAATGTAGTTTGAATTAAATAATACTTTACATTTGATAAAAAAAAAAGAAATATTATATTTTGTTGGTATGTTTAGAAACATGTATTGAATATTTTAAATATATTTCGCGAAAAGCAAACACTAAGTCTTCAGCGGCAGTGAATGAAATTTGACATTCAATTGAATAAAAGATAATGAAGTCAAGGATTATCGGTATTCAGTGACTGCTTTGTTTCGATGAGTACGATGTCCCAGTGAAGTCTTTTAACCGATTAAGAAGTTTGGAGAGTTGTTGGAAGGTTAGAAGAAAGCCAAACTCAAGCCGTAGTAACGCAAGCCATTGGAGTGTCGCAAAGTGTGATTTCCATGATCTGGAACCGTTTTTTGGAGACTGGAAGTGCTGGATGAATATCAGAGCAAAGTTTTAGATTAGCAACAATGCCCAATGAAAATCGTTATTTAGTGTTAACAGCTCGTAGACACCGAAATATGAACGCTACTTTTATCCAACAACTCCCTCGCTCGGCTACTGACACCACGGTTTCAACTCAGACTGTCCGATACCGGCTCCAGGGTGTAGGTTTGTATGCTCGCTGACAGATGGTATGCGTTAAACTAGCATCAAGACATCGTCGTTACCGCAGGGATTGGCAACAGAGCATGTGAGCTGGAGGAGAAATGAATGGAGCAATGTTCTTTTTTTTTTTTTTTTTGACGAGTCCCTTTCTTCTGTTCATCCTGATAATAGGCGTATTTTCATATGGAGGAACTGTGGCAGTAGGAATAATCCTACGATCATGTTCGAAAGTGTCAGATTTGGCGGTGGGGGAGTGTTGGTGTATGGTAGCATATCCATTGACGGGCACACAATCCTCTATATCATTCGAGATGGACTTCTGACTGTCCGCCGATATAGGGATAAGATCCTCAGACCTATTGTAGTCTTTTACGCTGCAGCAATCAGAAATGACTTAATTTTAATGGACAATAACTGCAGGCCACTTCGTGCTAATCTGGTAGAAGATTTCCTTTTTGAGAAAGGAATCGTACAAAGGGAATGTCCAGCGTGTTCTCCTGACATGAATCTAATAGAGCACGTTTGGGACACCTAGGAAGACGAGTTGCTGGCCACCAATCACCCCCACAAACTCTCCAAGAACTGGAAAGAGCTTTTTGGGAAGAGTGGGACAGAATACCCCAACTTGTGATTACTAGACTCATTGACACCATGTCTCAAAGGTCAAAAAACATTGCTGGTCGTCAGTGGAAACCATACCCCCTACTGAAAAGGATTTCCTTTGAAGGAACACTTTTTCTTATTCCTTTTTTCTCATATTAACAAATTGTGTTTTTTTCCTTTTGTACAAAAATACGTAATAAAATGCATTTTTTTCTGCCAAACACGTGTAATTTATTCTCATATAACCTACTACGTCTGTCGACCATTTATCAATCAGCTAAAATGTTTCCCAGCCACAAGATCCACCTAAAATTACAATATATTTCAATTGTTTTGAGCAGTGTATTTAAACAATCGAACAATAACCATTTGCAAGCCTGTTATGATATGAGATTTTCAAGTTTCCATTCGCTGAGAGTAAGCTTTTTATAAGCAAATAATAAGAATAAAGAAACAAAATTTTTTTTTAGAATATTTTTCATCATTTCATTCAACAAAATGGATTCTTTCGTGAGGTTATTGACATTGAGAGAAAGGAATTCTTAATTTACAATTTCGGTAAAAATGATCGAAAAATATCAAAATATTCAAAATTGATGATTTGAAAATATACTTATTCTAAAAGATATCATTAAGTATTCAACAACATGTGGTTTCTTTTTTTCATTATATATATGAATATAAAACAGAACTTTAATGGTAAACATTATTTAGTGCAACGGCAATTAGCGTAATTTCAAAGTAAAGCTGTACTTTGCACAGCAAATGCTATTAACATTTACGGAAATAAGTCAGCACCAAGAAAAAATTCTGTAGAATGAAAATATGGAGTAAAATTTTCCAGCCATAAAAAATAATTATTTCAATGATGTTCCACAATTTATTAAAGAAATTTAAATACTACGGAAATTAAATGATTGACTATATAAAATTATAAAGTTAAATGCTCTCAGGTTCAATGTAAAAAATGAACATCTTAAAAGAAATTTGAGTATAATTAAAATTTGATTAAGCATCAGATTCACATAAATGCTTCAAGTTCTAAGGTCTGGGTGCCCATTGCGGTCTATAAGTGTCACTATATTCTTTAGAGAGGAATGTCCCGGGTGAAATGTTGTTGTGGTTAGTGAAAGACATTACGTTAATTTCAATATATAATAAAGCTGAAGTTTTTTAAAATTCGAAATATAGAACTTGTTATGTTATGATATTATAACATCTAATAAGTGATACTTAATTAACAATTAAAACTTTGCTTAAATATTTAATTTCGTTGAATATATCAAAATTATACTCATAAAATATAAAAAATTGAAAATTTTTATATTTGCTTTCTATTGAAAATGTGTATACATTTTGAATTCAACATTTCTAAGAGTTCAGTGCTACAATATTTACGACTCTAATAAAATAAATAAAATTTAACAAAATACAAAAAGTTTTCCTCTCTCAAAAGATATTCAAATATTTTTTTAATATTTTTGAGGGAGTGTAATAAATGATGGCGTAGTTTATTTCAGAAGCTAGTATACAAAGAGAGTTCTTTCCAACAATTCATTATTATAAACTATTTTTAAGATGACAATAAAAATTGTTCTAATTTTTTTCCTTTACTGGTTCTTTAAGGAACATAATTTAAAAAAGGTATACTCAAATTCCCCTATTTTATCCTATATACTTAGTGTATCAAATAAAAATATATTCTGAATTTTAGTCTCATGTATTTATTTTATTATTATATAGTTAGAGAAAATACATGATTTGTTTATTTTTATGTCATGTACTTTACGCTATTTATGCTATATATTTTATGTCTTTCATAACCTTATATATGATAAATAACGTGTAAAAGCTTGTTTAAACAGAGAGAGAGACTATATCTATATTTTAAGAAAAAATTATCTGAATGATCCCAATGTTTAAACATTTTAATTGATGATATAATTTTTAAGTATTTTAAAACAATCTCAGAGAGATAATTTGAGGGATGTCATTTACAGCAGATTCTCATAAAAGTACCCTATATTTATGCCAAAATGTTAAGTATGATTGGTATTTTTGTGAAGATTTAAGAATCTCAAAATGGTATGAAATGTGGCATGCCAGGAAAACATAATTATAACCGAGGAAATCTCTGCAAAACGAATATGTTATTTTTACACTTATTATTTCAAGGGAAATCTAAAAAAAATATTCTGTCTAATAGTCCACATTTTACTTCAGAATCTTAAATTAAAATGTTGATTTGACAATTTGATTTGATTTAGCTTATTAACCCGCGTTCTGAATCAATGTATGTTTCGTAATCCCAACTTTAAAGAAAATATTTACTATATTTGCTTTGAGATTTTAGATGAATTGGGACTCAAAACTCCAAAGCTTTATCGAGAGTTCGTTTCTATTTTCGAATGGTGAGTGCGTAAGAGCTGCAAGTGAACTCCGGAGAATATTTCACATATGTCCCGTACGATTAAGATAATGAGATTGAGCTGGTTTCTGTATGCACTGGATATTTTTCCTTTCAACGAAACAGCTCACCTGGAAAACAAAGCGCTTTATCATCCACGAACATGAATCTAGGAACAACAGCATATGAAAACGAGAGAATGCTTTTACATAGGTGTACCGGTAAACCCCGGGTTGTATTAAAGTTAACATATCTCGAATACCTATAACCAAGCGCATCCTAAATTTTAACCGCGGTCGAGGGAAGAGGTCATGGTTTAGGTGGCACCATTCTCATCAGTGAAATGGCTTTGGGTGTCACAGATTAACATACATATGCTCCTAAATGATGGCACCAGAAACCTGTTGAATGAAAATGTGTTCACCCTATCTCTCACTGCCCTAGACAAGTGATGCTTTATTTGAGGATCTTACTGGAAGCTGCACCAAATTACTATACCGTTGAGTCACAAATAGTGAACATAAAGTTCGAGAAATTAGTCGGATTACCTAATAACAATAACAAACGAGGCTCAAAGATGTAAAGTTCTGTGTGATTATCCAGTATAAACTATGAAAATATTCGAGATACTTCTGTGAAGTTTTTCAATAAAAACGAGTACTATTTTTTCTCCTTATCGTTACCCGACAAGTATTTCCTTGCAGATAAAGCGAGATTCGTAATTGAAAATGACACATTGACTGCCTGTACTTAAATTGATGGGTGATATTCAATAATCTAATTTAAACTTTTGCTATTTTATATATCTGTGAGGGGATTGCAAACTACTGTTAGTTTACCTTGGATATTAATATGATAAAGACTCTTGTAAACAGTTTTTCTTGAAATTCATATTCTTAAGGAGCTAAATACAAATCTCTAATATCATTGTGTCTCTAATGTAGCACATTTATTACAATTGATCGGACCTGATGAAAAGTTTTGATTTTAATTGTTTTATGCTGATCATTCGATTTAACATCTACAGTTTGAAGACTGACCGAATCTTAAGTGAAAAACTGGGGCACACATCTAGAATTCAAGACACTTTGGTATGAGTTTGTCCAGATTTATAAATTTCGCGTAATTCATCTTTTCAGAAACAGGCCCAGGTGTTTAATACAGCGTTGTTATATTCCTAAAATTTGATACATTTTTATACATAAAAGTATTGTTTTTTATTAAATTTTTTCTGTATTTAAAAGTTCTAATTAGAATAGTCACTGCATAGGAAGTATTTTAGTGACCACTATAAATAAATTTTTCTTTTATTTGTCCGAAGAATCTTTTTCCAAGGTTGTATTAAGAAGACCACCATGGAATGAAATGAAAATCATTTTAGTATTTTGTTCCGTGGCTGATTTATAGCTAAAGTTTCTTTGATATTGAAATTTTGATTACAGCGTTTGTATTTAATTTAAACTATTGTCCACAATAAAATTATCCGTCGGTAAAATTACTTATCCCACGATACAATTAATTTAAGATATGAAATTTTCTTTTCTAAAACTCTTTTCACTTAAAGAATGACGGCTTGAAGAAAGATGGATTTTTTTTTTCTTTTTAAGATTTTCATGTGACTGGTGGGAGTAATGTTTTTCTACATTACCATATGAATTTCCTTAAAAAAAAGTTTATTTACTTTTTTCCATTTTTGAATTGTTTATATCATGTGTTTTAAAGTTTTTTGTAATTCTTCAGCAATAGGAAATGTTCAGTAAATATCCCAACTATATATTTCCGGTTAATATTTAATAATTTCACATCTAAAAGGAATTTCCAATTATTTAAATTCTCATTCAATTTTTTTAAACTGATTGATGCGTGAGACATCATTTTGATGCAAAGAGCCTCTTTAATCAAAATAATAGATATTTTTTTCTTTACCAGATATTCGTTTTTTTCCATAAAACTGTGTACATGTTTTCATTCATTTGCTATAGTAGTTAAAAGCTAGTATTCTGGACCCGCACAATATATTCCATTGTTTATATTTTCTTTAAAACCATATGATGATATTTAAATTAAATTTCTTAAGTCTTCGTAAGAAATTTACATCATAACTTTTAACTGTTTAAAAATTAAAAAAAAGTGCATACTGTAACGAAATTATTAGTTAATAGTTACTTATTGGATTATAGGTTTCTGTGATATTTGTTAAATAAGACAAAATGCGACTTGAATATGTACATGTCCTCTAATCCCACATCAAAAAGATTGTTATATATGAAAATAAAGTATAATGTGAGATATTGTGATAAAAAACGAAAACTGATTATACTTATTATATGAATACAAAATAAATTATTGCGGTTATAATATGGTTATTATTTTAATTTCCAACAAGTTTTTTTTAATTTTCAACCTCAACGCAAATTTTTCAATAAACTGTCAAATCTAAAAGAAAAAATAAACATTACATTTACTTTTATACTTTAATAATTTTGTATTTGAATTAAAAATTTCTAATAAAGTTTGTTAGTTTAAAGAATGTATATAACAGACACAAATTAAAGCAGTTGAATTTTACTTGAAATAAAAATATGTTTGATATAAATTTCTGTAATTTTGAAAGGAAAGATGTTTTACCAACGTTAGTTTCCTATATCTTTAATTTAATCATTAAGAATACATATGCGGAATTTAGGATGAGATATATTTATGCCCTATTTCCTTCAAGTAGTCTTGTTGCTACTTGGAGATTCAAAGTTTCATAATTTAAATCATCACTTTACCCAAAGATATTGACATCAGTAAATTAATTCCTTATTCATGATGCAGATTCAAGTGTGTGGTACATGTCAAGATTTTAATTTATTTTTCCTCTCCAAATTCTCAAACCATTAATTTTTCCCAGTTGGCTTATAGCTTGTTCAATAAAAGGAAATTTACTGCAATAACTAATTTAATTTTACCAAACACCTTTCTTTTAAATCAAATGTTTCGAAATATTTTAAATAAAATGTAAATAGAATGTTGAACCAGTATTTTATGAAATTTATTTTTGTTATCAAGCAATTAAAAAGGAAATTTTTAGTTTATTTTTAACTAATTTCTCAGATTTCATAATAAACAGATTATTATGAAATCTGAGAAATGAAATAAAAAAAGTCTTAAATTTCCATTAATATAAGTTTTCAATAAACATTAAGTCATAAACTTGATTATCTGAATGCTTAATCTGAGACAATGAAGTTATTTGCAGTAAGAACATTTAATTCAAGAAAATGTTAATTTTAAATGATTTTTTATTTTTAAATTAGCATATTATTTGAATACATAAAAATTTGATTTAAAAACTATGTTTAGATGAAAACAGAATTCATATTGTCTTTGCACTCAAGTATTGGCAAACGGCGTATTTTTATCTGCATTAATCTTCTTTTCTAACATTGTGAAACGTCTAATAATTTTATATTTGCCTACAAAGATATTTGTGCTCTCATTTTACATATAACTATTAAGTCATACTGTCAAAATTTCCCTTTCAGTTTTGAAATATTACATTAAAATATAATCAAAATTCAATAAAATATTCCAGATTTTATCGTTGAGACATAGTTATATAACCTCAACTTTCTAACAACAAGTATTGTTAGTGGCAAAGTTAATAACGTATGCTGAACGAAACATTGGAATCTTTAAATTAATTTATTATAAAAGCCAAAAACTTTTATATTCTTAACATTTAATACAAAGAAATTTCAAATGTCTTCGATGCATAGTTTCCCTCACATTAAATTTTTAATTTAAACAGAATATTTCAGTTTCAATTCTGTTGTCAATTTAAAATATTATTTAATAAAACATAAAAATGTCATTTATTTTTTTAAAAAAAAGATGGAAAAGAAATTTGCATGTATACAATAATAAAATATAATTGATCATGAATTTAAATAAATATTAATTTATATTCGTATTATAATAATATCAAATAATATACTGAAAACTATAAAAATATAGTTTTCAATCTATTATTTGATATTATAGACAAAGAAATCAAAACATTTTTCCTCATAGAAAGAATACTAAAAAAAGTAATATAGTAAAATAAAGCTAAAAAAATATTTGAGAAATTTAATGGAACAAAATTTAAAAATACAATCATAAGTTCGATATCAATTTTGGATTCCAAGGCAGTCTAATTAATAAATTACAAATATCTTATAAAGTGCTTTTTGCAAACTTTTAAGGAACTTTGATAAAATTTTATTTCCATTTCATGGTGCTGAAACTAATATTTTTTGTTTAATTTTCAAACAACTACTCCTTATCAAGTTTATTTATTTAAACAACAGTCAAACCAGATTAACACTGTTTCAGACAATCGTTAAGATAAAATAAATTCTTAACTTCAACCGTGAATTTCTATATATTTACAAAGAATTGTGTGCTTCACCAAATCCACCAATTTTATTTAATTACTAAGGCTATTACTTTATATCTTTCTGCAAGTAACAATTTTATTTATTTTTCTTAAAATGGTTGCACTGTTCTTAAAAGAGATGAAGTTTCTTATTTTAATCTAATTATATTTTGTCAGAAATCAATAAAATATTCTCGTTACAAATGTCAAATTCGAGGTGACAATTTATCTCATCATTTTGGCGCATCCTGAAGTCATAGAGAAATACTTCTCTGTTGATGGCCGCGATTTGTTAGTGATGATAGAGTTTTGTCCCAAACACTGTCTTATCTTCATCAATCACATGTTTGTGCATGAACACAACTTTAAATTGTTTTGAATACTGGAAATTAGCTGAATCATATTTTTTAATTTAATCATTTATATAATTTAATATCCTCAAGCTATACAAAATTTATTTCATTGAATTTTCAAATAATTAGTTTTTAATTTGGACTTTAGAGGAAATTTTGTAAAACAAGATTTTATTAATGAAAAGCAATCAATATAATATATCTGGGAAAATAAATATCTTTTCTTAACTAACAATAACTACAAAATAATTTCTTGAGCAAAAAATAACAACTAATCATTACAGCATGAATCACGTGCTGAAAGCTTTACGTAGTTGACACTAATATTTTTATGTTTGAAAATTGACAATAATAATTTAAATATTATGAATATGTAACAATTAGTGGTTTATGATATAGAACGAATTAAGAAAAAAATCATGATATAAATAAACTAATAATTATAAATATATTAAATAAAAGCAAAAAATATCATAATCACTGTTTCGAAAATAACCTGATAGTACTTATTTTTAACTTAAAATATATTATAAAGATGACGCTGTATTCCATACGCCACATACCAAATCTACATTAATCCAAAGCCATATTTTCATCTCATAACAGTTTATTTTAAAAATTAAATAATAAAACGAAAATGAAAGCCGTTTGTTGTCAAACAAAATTGCTTAAATATGTTTCAATTACATATGTTTATGATGAACTATATTTTAGAATCAATTTCTCTCAATAAACTATAAACGTTATGGGCAATTAAAGTGACATGTTATGAGAATAGACTATTATTCTCAGAGTAGTTTCTCATGTTATTGTAATTCGCTTATGTTCATACAAATCTTATGTTCAACAATTCACATATGCATTTATTTTTAGCAGCCATCCATTTAGAATTGATTCTTTAATATCATTTATTATAAGTATTGCCACATTTGTAGAATTCTGATTGATTCCTGCTTAAAAATTAAGAAATTTCTTAGCACAATAGTTATACTCTATAAATAATGTAGGCAGTTGGGAGAGAAGAGTGTGTAACTAGATTAAGCAAAATAAACAAATGGTGTTGAGATTATAGTGGGATATAAGCCATTTAGAACAAAATGTGTTTGTAAAAAAGTAAAACTGTGGTCACGAGCTGCTTGTAATAACTGAGAAAAAACACAAGAATTCTGAATTGTAAATCAATTTCTTACAGATGCATTTCTAAATTTGTAATGGGAAAATGGATTTTTCAGAAATATTTTTACTAAAAGGTTAAATACTGTACTTCTCGAGAAATAAACGATTTCTGTGCATGCGTTCTAGATGCTTCAATTTTACTGTCATGTAATGTATTTCGTTATTTTACTAAAACTGATTCACATACCACATGTACACACAATCAACACGATAGAATCTGTATTTTTAGATTTTTCTTGCTTGCTTGTATTACTTGAAAATTAACATATTAAAGTTTAATAAACTAGTTTAAGATTTTTGTACAATATCAGGTAAAATAATTGAAATTTAGAAAAATTATAAATGTTATAAAGATAATTTAACTTTTCACGATCTAAAAAAAACCTTTTAATGTTTCTTAAATATTTGAAAAGAACCTTAATTTCTCTATGCAAATTTAAATTTATATGTAAGCAAGCCTCCTTTTTAAAAGATTGCTGCTTGGAATAGAACAACAAAAACGAATCCAAAAATTCCTTATTTACAATATCTAAATAAGCTCCTGTTCTATAAGACTTTTAAGATTTTATAATTTACATATAACACAAAAATTTCTCACCAAAATATATATTCGAAAACTCTCAGAAAATACATTTATCAATAAATATCAAAGGATTAAAAAATAGAGATGTTTCTTTCATCTATAAATCAATGTTTGACTCTTGAAATATTAATCTAATGCTATTTTCACATTTTTTCTCATACTTTGAGCCTACATATTCAAAGTTCTCTGTTGATATGAAAATCAATGATTCGCTTCGACAGGCTGAAATATATGTTAATAGTTAAGCGAAATTTTTCTCATTAAATATATAGTTAGGTTTTTAATAGTTTGCTTTTGTGTTTCCCTTAAGTGTGTGTGTGTGTGTGTGTGTGTGTGTGTGTGTGTGTGT
>JAPDSC010111211.1:0-19173 GCA_026290005.1 Latrodectus geometricus | reverse complement strand
GAGGCAACAGTAACATTTGAAAGAGGTATAGACTGCATTTGTTTTGCAAAAATATCTGTTATAATTTCTACAATATCAATCGCGGCTGGCAAAATAAGCTCTTCACCAATGGTGTGAGACTTTTTACATCTGGCTATTTTATATGAAACTTTGTAAGAGGCAATTAAAGCTTTTTCAATCACAGACAAAGTTTTTTAAACAATGATTTTTGCTTTTCATATGATTTTAATTTTAATTCGAAGAATTCTCTGGGTTTGTTTACGTACTCACTATGAAGCGTTTAAAAATGTCGTTTAAGTTTATTAGGTTTCATGCTGTCTGCCACCAATATTTTTGAGCAAATGATACACAGGGGGCTTTCTACTTCATTTACTTCATTACTAGTGAACCCAAAATTTAAGTATTCTTGAGAATATTTTCTTGGTTTTATTTTCGGAACCACGCTCATCTGTGTACTTGTTGATGCGGATCGACTCGAATGAGATTGTCTGGAATTGAAATTGGCGTCATAGAACTTTCTACTTCTCCCTATGAGAAAACATTTGTTCACATCTGTACACGCTCCTAGCTTAATTTTTTGCTGACCAGACAAATTCCAGACAAATCGAAACTTCTCGCGAAACCATGAGAATGCCCGACATGGCGGGACGCAAGAGTAATAAAAAAGCATAGGATTCTTGTTTTTTCATTGCTGAGGATCGGTGTTGCAAAATGTCAATAAATTTCGGTATTTTTGGTAATTTGTAAAGTTTAAAATTAAGGTTGTAGTGTAGGTTTAGCGCCAAAATACTCAAAATACATTATTATTGTATATATTTCATTCTATGCGGTGAGGGGGGGGCGATGAGAATTATGATTGAAAATTGGGCCGTGAATACTAAAAGGTTGAGAAACACTGGCTTAGAAGCATTGCATGAATTTTGATGCGGTACATGGTAATGGAAAATTAATGGCTCTATTAGTTCAATCCACACTTAATTAGGCATTTCGTTGAGGAGATCGATTTCAACGGAAGATATGAAAAAGGTAAATCTCAGCTGACAATGTTTTGTATCTGTATTTGGAAGATTCATTGTAATTTATGAATCGATTAACTCAAGAAAGAAATAACCAATTCATCAGTAGCTTAGATCAATTCATCAATGATTTACATTACATTAGGTATATAGTAATGTAATGAAATATTAGCTAATATTTTATTGCATTAATGAGGCATTAATGAAGAAGTGATGTTGAATCATGTACAAGTCAAAGGTTCTTTTTAAAATTTGATCACAATAACTACAGAATTTGCAGAAATAAATTCCTACTTTATTATTTTCATCCTCTGATCTGATTTCAACTGCTATTATTATTTTCGGTTCCAAAAAAAAGTGCTCTAATAAAAGAGATTTAAAATTATTGATAAGATATTGTCAAATCTGAAACTTTGTTTGATATTAAAGGTAAACCATTTTAAGAGAAAAGAATCGAAAGGTTGAAGAAATTTCAAATGAATCTCTTGACGACGATTACGTTGAAGGCTAGTGTCAAAATTTTCCTAAGTTGCTATTTTATTATTCACTTTCATAAATCTTATTGAATGTCATGTATTTAAATATTAAATGCTAAAATTAGAATGAAAATAAAAAGTATGAAATAGAATTAAAAATCTACAAATTAAAGTAACATATTCTTAATAGCATTCTTATTGAGCATTTCTTACATCTTTCATTAAATTATGATTTTTGGATTTAGATTGATGTATAATAATATTTTTTTAAATCCGTATACGATATCATATGAACATTTTTTACAGTTGCTTCAGAAATATGAATAAATAAATTTAAACATTGCACAACAACTATGCATATATGTATTTGCACCAAATTTCTTGGAATGAAATATTTGGAATTTAACATGTGATTCGTTAAAAAATGTAAAGTTTTTATGTTTTTTATGAGCAAAATTAATAATATTTTTAAACTAAAGTAAAGGTACGAAAGATTTTATTATTAAAAAATTATGTGTATTATTCTAAAATGTATCCAACAATTCCTTTAATAAATAATTTTATAACGTTAAGATGTGTTTGAAAGCTCCTTGAGTTACTTGTTCATAAAATAATTTATGTTAAGTGAATCATTAATTTTAACATAATTACATACTATACTTTTTCTCGATGGTCCTGAAGTTCTTACTGAGTATTTACTATATTGATTGTAAATTGCTTGAAATACCATAGTGCTGATAACTTTTTCACTGAAGAGATGAGATCAGTGAAAATAAAATTTGACCCTTTTTTAAAAAAATTGGAAAGAGTCATATTTACAATAGGAAACTTGTAAACTTATACTTCTTTTATCACTCATAGAAAAACGTATTCAAAAACAGATCTCTATGATGATGAGTATGGGGATTAAAGCTCTAAACATATGATTGTGAGGATAATTTTTTTACCTTTCATTAATATTACCATGAATTGATGAATATAATACATAATAAGAGAAACCCAATTAAGTCAGTAGATAGAACAATGGAAAGCAAAAAAAATTTGTTTTGTTTCACTCATGCTAATATATTATAATCGATGCTAGTTTATCAGGTTAAAAGAAAATTAATAATCTAAGTATTCAAATAATCAAAAATGGATGAAATTCAGCAAAAAATATATCAGATTCAGTAGTTTTAGTAAACTTTCAGTATGTCAAATAAAATTTCCTAAATTCCAAATTTTGAAAAATTATCTATACAATTATGTTATTT
This sequence comes from Latrodectus geometricus, assembly GCA_026290005.1. Classification (NCBI taxonomy): domain Eukaryota; kingdom Metazoa; phylum Arthropoda; class Arachnida; order Araneae; family Theridiidae; genus Latrodectus; species Latrodectus geometricus. The sequence continues at coordinate 16,428 of JAPDSC010111211.1, read as the reverse complement.
TAACAAAAAGTACTTACAATAGACAAAAGTACAAGGTAAACATTCACGAGAATAGCAATATTTATATCAAATAAACATGGGATCCATTTTGGATAAAGATGACATCAAATGATTCTATTAATTTTTATAAATTTTTCATTTATATATCTATACTTATTGATTCTGCGGTTATGAATTTTTAAATAAATGGTAAACTTATTATTATTAACAAATCCCTTAAACCCTAAATTGTATATCCAACTGATGTGTGCCAAAGTGGTAAATTATTATTAGGCTCTGCTCTATTAATAGTTCGTAGGCATGATTCCATACTCAGGCATGGATATTTATCGTGATTCGTAATCCATTGAAATATGTGTTCAGTTCAGTCTCAGGCACAAAACGTTATAGTAGAGCTACAAGCAAATCAAAGTAGATTATCCTTTGCTATAAAATGAAGCTTAACTATTTTAAATATTTGTATTTTGCGGTTCAGAGTTGCAGTCACATAATAAGTGAAAATACATTTATTTTTTGTCTAAATGCATTTAATGGTTTTATCATATCGTTTTGACAACAAGAGATCTGTCCGTTACGATTGAACTCAACTAGCACTATTGAGAACTGACATCCAAGCTTTAAAATTTTGATTTTGAACTCTCCGACCAGTTATTAAAATTTATTTCTTTTGACCAGCAGATATCAAATGAAATCGCGTGCTAAATATTTTATTCTAAAACATAAACTTTAACAAACAATATAAACAGCAGGATATATTGTTTGTTAAAATTTATGTTTTAGAATTAGAGACATAATAAACAATATAATTTATGAGTTTACTGTTTTTAAATTTTGCACGTTATTCATGTATAATTGATATTAGATATATTTCATGCATCCATTTTTAACATTTAAACTTATAAATTATATATGTGTAATAAATAGTTTTCAGTTATAATTTCATGTAAAGTTTAGCAAATTTTATGCAGTTCTAACATTATTTTTTAAATATGAAATTTATTATAGTATTCAATTTAATTTTCCAAAATATATAAACGAATGTTTAATATCTTAGAATATTGTTGTTGTTTTAACAATAATAACAAATAATATTCATTAGTTTAATTAAATATGAAAGTGAATTTTTTATTAAAAAAATGATGCTTAGAAGTTTTTATTGAATTACATTAATATAAATAAAGTAAAGCATTTGTTATATAGCCTTTTTACGCAATTGAAATAATTTTAATGTTATTAATATTTATTTAAATTTGTATTCCTCCTCTTTAATGTAAAACAAATATGTTGCTTCATTGTAAATATTTTATATTTACATAAATTGTCCAAAATTGCTTCAATTTTCTAAAGCATGCACAAACTACTTTTAGGTACATTTTAAATTATACCTACTTTATGAATATCAAATAATATAATTTACTTCATCATTTGGTATTAAAGTACTTTAAAAATATGCTTAGATGCATAATTCATATGTTACTAACCAGTGCGCTGTTTCTTTTATGGAGATAATACTTAATAAGCATACAAAATTTTCATCATCACCGATTTATTCAAATTATTTTTAAAAAAACCGTTTCTAATATCAATTCTAAAAGATATTGAATTTTAAATAAAATAATCATGAAACAGTACTGTTAATGCATTCTTATATATTTTAATGTATAATATTTACAATTTTTGGTTTTGTCAATCAACAAATGTATTTCTTTGCTCAATATTTTTTTATAAAAAACTTTTTCCGTTTTCATCTTGATAAAAAAAATTATGTGCAAAGAAAAATTTTTTGATTACAGTTAACTCTATTTATTAAATTCAAACGACATTTGCATTCCATTTTCAATAAAACCTAAAACTGTTGGTTTCATTTATCGACATTTTTTTTCTCGAAAAATTATACATTATAATTTTTGATTTTCCACCTGGTTAAAAATTCTAACCTTCGAAGATTTTAGTATTTAACTGGTAAACAAGTAAATTTTGTGACTGTTAACTTCTCTTTTCTCTAAATTTTAATAAAAACTTCATATTTTTCTCTTAATGGAATTTTGATATTTGTGGAAGAACTGAATTTGTTATTTAATTTAATTAAATTATCTTAATTTTTTTTAAATAAAATAAAAATCCTTATAAGCAAAGAAAACTATATTCATTGAATGATAATATAATTTTCAATTCAATATCTTGAAATGCTTACCATAATTTTTATCTGTTATGATTTGGAAAGATAATTAAAAATGGAACAGCGAATTCTAAATTTTAATAAAAATCTCTTACAAATGAAATTATCTTCTGAACAGAAATTTAAATTAATATTAAAATTCTATAATAATATCTGTCAATTTAAAACTTTAGAGATTTTGTGAAATTAGAATTTTAAAAAAAATCCTAAATCTTTGTAAAATAACTCTTAAATGACAATAGGCTAGAAAGAGTTAATTCAAACAATGATGAAATAAATAGATATAAGGATTTAGTGATGAATAATTACTTTATTATAATTACTATTTTTCAATGTGTGCTTAATATTTCACTTTTGCTTACTAATACAATAATATTCCTAAATTTTGAGTACATACATGTAAATAAAATTGAGAAACACATTTACTGCATAATTATTTGCTTTTATTCTTTATTATGCATCTTTTATTTTTTATGTAAATAAATGTATAGAAAGTTAATTACTTTTTTAATCTAAACACATATATATTATAAAGATACATAATATTATTTTATATAAAATACACTATTTTATAACAGTGTATTCTTATGCGTTGTAATACATGATAATCATCTTAATGATATTATGTGCCGTTTAAAACATTAAAGAAAGAAACATCTAGTTAAGTATCTGCACATCACACTTGTTTTCCTTCATTCGGATTATCGGCCATTCTATAGTTCCTTTATCATACACGCAATTTACTGAATCATTAAAGACTTGATTTCTTCACAAATAACTATATATTGGCGCACACAAAATAAGTTTCTATAAGAATAATTTCTTTTTAGCTAAATTGTATTGGAAATAATATAGAGAAGCACAATCTGAAAATGGTTCAATATTTACTTTTGACGTTTGTCTAGATTTTGCATTGATTTCTAACATTTGTTGATTATTCATACTATAAATTTTTATCCATTTTATAAAAAAGGAAATTTTGCAATTAGGATGCATTTAGTGTCAAAGATTACATTCTGAATACGTTTGAATTAATTCTGATTACGTTTACCCATTTTTAAAAAACATTTACTTATTAATACTGAATAAAATTATCTTAATAGAAAACGTATTATATTTTTCTTTATTTAAATCTTTAGCCTAAATATCTTCATACGCTACTTATAAACATGAAACTAACCCATATCCTTTCTTTCATCTTTGATAAAGTTTGAAACAAATTAGAAGCACATTTTAAATAATAATAATAACGTAAAATAGATTAATATGCAATGTCTATATTATAATGCACAATTCTAATAACTTTGAGTAAGTAGTAAACTATTCAGAAAAATCAACTTATATTCATCAATAAAACATAATTAATTAATATGAGTCTCGTAAAATATTTACCTTATTTATTTCAGAATAACTTTCATAAAATGTACTGAGGAGATTCGACTTTATTTATTCTAAAAAATATCTGTTTTTATAAAATTATTTAACTGTTAAATACGAGCGGAGATTTTCAAAACATTAAAATAAAGTTTTATATGCAAACATTGGTGATTATTATTTTTTAAGCTAAATATTTCCTTTCAATGCAAAATTTATATTATTAAAAAAAAGGATCGAATGTTGATGAATAAAATGGACATGAATTTTTAATGTAACGTTTACAGAATTATATTATTTTCATTCATTCATAGAAAAACAGATTGAAAGAAATAAAGTGAAACAGTCATAGAATGAAAACACTGAGGTATAAAGCAACTTAATGTAATGAAACAACAACAAAATCAAAAATGAATTAAAACAATAATGATAAAAGAAAGTTTAATCTTAAAATTATTGCTTTAAATAATTATCAAATATTTTGTTTAGATTTTTGAGGATATCTTACAAAATAAAAAAATAAGTAATAAGTTACAATGAAAGCATTTATTAAAAATGTACTTAGAAATTACTTTTCTTTTGTTCAAAAATCTCTTAGTGTTTTGAATATTAACCATAGCGAAATGGCGAACTTTTCTTTCAGAAAACAATTATATGTACTACATATAATTATTATGCACTAGTTTTATTCATGTTAATTTTTTAATAATTGTAAAAAACATTATAACTAGCTTAAAAAGTTCTTACTTGATTTTATTATTTTAAAGATTTTCTTTTTATATTATTAAAAATTTCACAGGTTTTCCACCTAAAAGAAATTTTATTCAACAAAAAACAATTCTCGTGGTATTCGTAAAACACAAAAGGGTAATTTATGTATCACATTTAAATGTCACAAGTCAAAAGAGTCACTAAAAACCTCTAAACAGCAAGATTATGTGTTAAAAAATGAATAAATTTCGATATTATATAAAATTTTACAACTTCCTTCTTTCAGTGTCTTAATTATTTTTGCTTAGGCATTGTAATGTAGAAAATATTCTGTTCTTTAAAATTTTTTTTCTAAAATAAATATTGAGAATAATTCTACTGATAACTTACGCATAGGTTTTTTTTTTATTATTCTAATAAAGTAGCTACACATTTGCTTTAAGAAGCTCTTTCATTTTCATATAAATTTTATTAAACTAAAGTACATAATATAGGAATAATAAAAAGTAAAATAATTTGAGATCTAAAATAATTCACACATTTTGCTCGAGTGTTCTCATTTTAAAATGATCAAATAAACTCTATAATATATAATATCCGTAAAAGTTGTGAATACATTAACTATCTTTTGAACTCAATGCGTTATTTTAACTTGAGAAAAAATTTATAGTACTTATCATACATATTTCTTTATTTCAACAAAAATTTTATTTTTCAAAATTTATTTAAGCATATGTTTAAGAAATAAGACCTCTTGCAAGAAAAATGTTTAACATATTTAAAATATACATATTTAAATTTTAAATAGAATTTCCTACGTGTTATAACATGCAATATAAAAAAAATCTTCATCTAATTATAATTTTGTTTTAAAAAGAAAACCCTAGCGAAATGGATACGAAAATTGCACGTTGACATTTATTACTTAAAATATGTAATTTTATTGGAACTAAGTGTTTTAAAGAATAAGTATTAAATATAAAATATAATTGGACATGGTAATTTAAAACTATAAATAATCCTGCTTACTAACACTAAACTTTTCATTTTATGTTTAAATAAACGTCTTACCCCTCTCCCCATTTTATTAAATTATTTATAAACCTGTAAAATCATTTAATTTTAAATGTAAATTTTAATTTAAAAACTCTCAAAATTTTTAAATAAAAGTCTGTAAAATGTGAAATTTAAAAAAAAAACAAATATTTTAAATACTATGAGGAAAGCAACACTGAAATTAGTGTCATTAATATTATATGTATCAATATATATTAATAAGAACATAATTAATTTCGATTGCAACAGAAAGTGTCTTAAATCACTAAAATATTCATGCATAAGAAACATATTTTTTAATATCTTTCTTATGATATTAAAAATTATGTATTATATATGCAATTATTTTTTAATAATTTTTAGTTATAATAAGAATATATTCATAAAAAATAAATGCTTAATTTTATAACTAAATACTTTTATTTCATTCTATCTGACCATGATGAAGCAAAATAAAATTTAAAAAACTTAAAAAAAAAAAAAAAAAAAAACACGAAACACGAAACAAATTAACCGAAAACAAAATAATTTTCTAAGTGTAAAGTGTATGAATTTTTTAACTTCAGTTCTTGAAGGTGCTTCAGTTAAATCTTTTTATAAATCACCTCAATTCAGTTTAACTAAGCATGACAGTATATTAATATTTAAAAAAAACTATAATACTTAAAAACAATTGAAGCTATGTATTTCAATTTAAATGTTCTCAATAAAAAGTAAAAAAATAAGAAAACATTTTTATTCATAAAATAATTTCTTTCCGTAGTTATTTAAATAATTTTTACAGTAATAAAAACATTGAGAGGCAAAGAAATAAGAAAAAATTAACTACACATAGTTAAATGCACTTTAACTAATATGACTGATGAGTTAAAAAAAATTAAAAATAATTCATTCCATAAGAGCAGCTAATTAAACTTCTTTCGATTATTCTTTTGGATATTTTTATTTTTTTCAATTCCACTTGAATGCTCAAAATTTTGTATTTTTAATTTTTTGCATTATTGATTGTGAAATTCTAGAATAGCATAATACAAATTACGTTGTAAGTCAAATGTTAGGCCTTATTGTCTTAGAACCTAATATTTGTAGGAAAAATCTATTTCAAATTAACAAAAATTTCAGTAAATAAAAGGGACCCTAAAAAGATTTTGATCGAAAAATTAAAATAAAAAACTGAATTCTTCCATGAGGGTTTATTACAATTTAATTGGTGAAATAAGATTGTAGTTAATATTTCTTTTGCTTCTATGAGATTTATTTTCTTCATTTCTCTTTAGAAAATAAAACTTTTTATAAAATGAAATTAAGATTTAGAACTATGCTTAAATACGTGTTTAAGAAATATGCCTAAAATAAACAATATTTAAAAAGTTTATTTTGCATTTCAATCTGGAAAAATTGCAGAAATTATTCAAAATTCTTGAGATCTAATTACTGTGTACACAATTGGTGAATTAAATTTGAAATCTATTTTCTAATTACTTACGCATTTTATATACCAGGGATGACCAAGACGTCGACCGCGGTTGACAGGTCAACCGCGAAGACATTTTAGGTAGACCGCTCAACTATCCCGATAGTGATCTCGTATATTAACAATTTAATTTATGACTTGTGTCATAGAATTAATGAATTATTTAAAATAAAAATTTACTACAGTTTTTGCTTTAAAACCTAAAACAAACTGTGCAAAGTAAGGCACTGAATTTTTCGTTTCACAGTGGAATTAAATCGAAAGAATTTGACAAAGTGGGATGCTTGGATCCAATAGCCGGCGCATGATAGTGACGTGCCGAGTCGTCTAATCTACTCGTCACATCTGGCCGTTTATTTTCACTTCTAAGTAAATCGTCTTACGTGGCTAGTCGCTCGTTTTCTACCGCACTGATACGAATTTGTTTCAAAACTGTTGAATGTTCGAACTGTTGTCCGAAATGGTTGATACGAAACTGTTGAATTTGTTTTTCAAAAACCCGTCCAAAAGGACTCAGCCAGGCACCAGTGCTAAGAGAAGTAAAACATACCATTATCACAATGAGTGGGAAGATGATTACTTTTTGTTATGGTGAAGGAGAAATGTGTTTGTCTCATACGTAACTCAAGTGTGGCATTACCAAAAAAAAAAAAAAAAGGAAACGTCGAAAGACATTTTAAAACCATGCACTTAAAATACGCTACAGACTTTCCAATCGGCAGTGAACTTCGAAAAGTTAAAGTGCATGAATTAAAGTCGACTTTACATTTACAGCAATCGGTATTTACGAAACTAGGCACTAAAGCTACAGCAGCAACATTGGCGTCGTTTAAAATTACAGAAGTTTTGATCAAGCGAAAAAAAAACCATTCGATAATGGAGAATTGATAAAAGAAGCTTTCATTAAAGCAGGAGAAGTGCTTTTCCACGATTTTAAAATCAAATCTGAAATAATATCGTCAATAAATAATATTTCTTTGTCGCGTAACACTGTGATGCGACGGACAGAAGCTATGAATAATAATTTGAAAAATTTATTGAATGACGATTTAAAAGCTTGTAAGTTCCTATCGCTTCAATCTGATGAATCCACAGATATAAGTGACATTGCACAGTTATGCCTTTTTGTGAGAATGATTTTCGAAGATATGACTTCAAAAGAAGAATTATTAACTATAATTCCATTGAAAGGACAAACGAGGGGACAAGATATCTAAAATTCATTTAAAAACTTTATTGATAAGACAGGATTTACAATTTATAAATTGGTCTCTATTTCATCAGATGGAGCTCCAGCAATGGTCGGGAATCGAACTGGTTTTATTGCCTTATGCAATAATGATGAGGAAATTCCCAGTTTTACCAGCTATCATTGCATTATCCATCAACACGCATTGTGTTCAAAAACTCTAAAGTCTAATGATATAATGTAAATTGCTTTTAAAATCGTCAATTCAATTCTTCAAGAAGTCTTCAGAGACGACATTTCGTGCGCTTTTGGAAGAAACTGAATCAGAGTACGGAGATCTCTTATTGCACACAGACGTGAGGTGGCTAAGCCGTGGTGCTTTTTTTAAAAAGATTTTGTATTCTGTTAATAGAAATAAGAAAGTTTTTACAAATAAAATGAGAGCACATTACTGAACTGGAAGATGGAATATGGCTCATGATACTAGCTTTTCTCTGCGATATCACTGCAAAACTTAACGACTTAAACCTAAATCTGCGAGGAAAGAATAAATGTTTAACAGACATGATGAGTGCGATTAAAACTTTCAAAGAAATGATCAAAAGATATGCGTCTCAATTATGAAAAAATGAATCGAGAAACTTCAAAAACATGGAGGAAAAGTGCATCCATAATTCAAACCGAGACTTCGAAGATTTCGTTAAACACTTAGATGTTTTGTTTGAAGAACTTGAAAGTAGATTCACTGACTTATTTTGATTGGAAGAAATATTATATTTCTTCCAATCTAAATAAGTCAGTGAATAATATTATAAAATCATAAAATTTTATGATATTTCCTCATTTAATGAAAATGTCAACATTGATGGAGTATCTGAAAAAATAGGACATTTAATAGATGCCACTTTAGTTATGGTCTAAGAAGAAATTATTAAATTAAGATGCGATCTATTTCTTAAATCCAAAGCATCTAGCGATACTGATTTTGGAAATTAATTTCTGAGGAAATGTTTCCAAATATTTACAAATTGATTTTGTATTTGAAATCATACTTTGGATCGATGTATCTTTGCAAATCTCCTTTTTCAACTATGAACGCCATAAAAACTAAACATCGGTTGCGTTTAACAAATGAACATATAATTTCATGTTTACGCATTGTAATAAGCTCGTATCAGCCACAATATGATAAACTTATCGCATATATACAGTGTCAAATTTCATCTAAACAAAGTGAATTGGATGGTCAATTTGATGAATACTTTGATTATTTTCGTCAGTAAAATTTTATTTTGTAAATACTAATTTTTTTTTTTTTTTTTTAAAGAAAAATTAAATAATATACCATTTTTTTCTATTACCGAAAATAAATGTATAAACATATACGTTATTTCTGCCATTGGTAGACCGCTTACGAGTTTTTAAATGTGGAGTAGACCGCGGACCCCAAAAGTTTGGCCACCCCTGTTATATAGGATAAATGGCATTGTGTGAAAAAAATTAGTTTGAATACTAATAACATTTACTTATGTACTGAATAACATTTAAAAATTTACAGGAGTTATTAATCAGTTTATAATAACGTTAAAGAAACAATTCTCCAATTTTATAAAATTTTTGTCAATCTATCATCATTTTTTGGCTCTGTATAATGTGTCTAATCATACACCCTTGAACATTTGACGATCATTCCGTTCAATTCTTGATCGTTCATTAATATTCTCCCTAACTCTTAGTATTTCCAGCTTACATTGGACAAAATGTTATCTATTATCTCTGGTCTAACTTCAAAATGTACCATCCTAGGTGCAAAAAGATAAAAGTAATTCATCAGCTTTTAAAGATAATGCTAATACAAGATTCTCATATTAAAAATGTGAAATTTTGAGAAAATAAAAGAGGATCCAAATAACTTCCAGTAATTAGTAAATGTAAATTGAAAATTTAACAGATCAACAGTATTTAGTGGTTAGATAAGGTTCTTTGGCAAAAGGAGTCCAAATTCGAGAGACAGCTTCTGATAATTGTTAAGGAATAGTGTTTTTCTATTATGTACACTTATTCATTCAGAATGAGTATTTGAGAATTTTCCTGATTTGTTTCTTTGTGGGCATGAAAATATGTCTCAATATCTAAGAAAATCTTTCTGGAAGGCAATACAAATGCCTTTAAGCTCAAGGTGTTCTATTTAAAAATGCCATACAATGAGTTTCAGCTATTAAGTTTTTTTTTTTTTGCGATGTCATAATATCGATTAAAGGTCTAGAAAAATATTTTAATGTACTTTATTTACTCCCACTGCAACATATTGCTTTTTTTTTCTTGTATTGAATGACTAATGCTCCTCTAAGTTGAGATTCACCAAAGTCTTACAAATGGAAAATCGCATTCTTTTTATGACGAATAACGTGCAATACAATATCTAATCTCTTTTTACAGCAGGAAAACTGCAGGTTGAAATTTGTTTATTATCCAAAATTATTACAGAGAAAATTGAACGGTCTTGAATAAAAATTATTATCTTTTTCAAACATAATTAAAATGTAGTGTATTAAAATTAAAAAGTGGTGTACAGTAAAATTAGAATGTAGTGAGCGATGTATATGTATGTTTCATAGGGAATTCACAGTATCCAATTTTTTCATTATCCATTTTATAAAATCAGTGAAATAACAAGATGAATTGAATAATAACTAATCTTGTTGGTACGCAAATAGCTAACCTTGTTGTATATAAATAATTATAAAAAAAAGTATCTCTATTGTATATAAAAGTATTTCTAAAATTAAATACCTCTATTGTGTAATAATTAAATACAATCCCATTAAATTGTAGTCACAATTCTCTCAATTTGATGATTTAGGAAATCGAATTCTCCCATTCATAACAATCCAATAAAAAGAATTCAATGACTTTTTAATCTAAGTAAAATATATTAATCAGCTCATTATTCCTGAAGATGTTTAGGTGGATTTTAGAATCTTGCTATTACTTATTGTAGAACTTTTGCCCTTCAAATTATTCTGTAGAGAAAGAGCGATTCCCGGAAAAAAGTTTTTTGTTATAACATTTGTGTTTGGCGACTAACAGTTTCATTGAGCAAAAAGGCATCAATATTTAAAAAAAACTTGGTATCGATTAGAAACTTGTAGATTCCAATGAAGAAGAATCAAATTTTTCTCCAAAATTCAAGACATTTCATATTTGCATCATAACTTTATAAAAATACTTAGATTACAGATTTTATTTTGCTTTCATATACGTTGGCATACAAATCTGTTGTGACTTATGATATTTTCTTTTCTGAAGTATACGAGATTTTCAATTAAATTTTTCTTATAAAATTGCTTTAAATAAAATATTTCTATGGTATTATTGATAAGATTAAATGTACTTTTAAAATATTGCAACACCTTAAATTATTTTTGACAAGATTGTTGTGTTATGTTTAACCTAAAATGCATACATCATTTACAAGATCGTAAAAGACTGTGCATTTTAAATGAAAAGAAGGCAAGTTTGATATCTTATTAACAAAGTGCAAGTAAAAAAAAATTTAATAAATTATTATTCAGATAAAATTTCAGTTATAAATGTTCACTATATTAAACAGTGTTCCAATATTTCGTAATTACTTCTTGACTAGTGTATTCATCCAATAATGAGAGTTACACCAGTTCTCAAAATTTGACACAAAAATCGATAGATTGGCAGATGATTAGAAGAAATCTTTATCTTCTGAAATAAATAAAAATATGCTGCTCTAAGCACAAAATATTAGATGATGAGAAAAATAATTGTATGACCTTAAGAAGAATTCGATCAGCAAAATAAGCATAAATAACTTTTTTTACGGTAAAGCAGTTTCCACAATCTAACTCTGAAAGCGAAGAAAATTAGTTTCCTTTCGTAAGTAAGAAACATTTTCTTGCTCTTGAAAATTTGTATTATTTCCTATGGGTGGCTTATGGATTAAAAATATTACGGATAAACCTGCAGTAGTAATAGTTAATGTACTTTAGTTTCTTAAAGATTTTGTTAAAATACTTATAAAGACAGTTTTATGCTTAAATCTTAAACTGGGTTTCCAATTACGAAGTAAAAATAAAATGTATAAACCAAATGCTTTTATTGCAAGAACCGGATTTTCAAAAAGTTTGTTCATTATAAAAGAACATTTTCATTATAAAAGAACATTTTTATAAAAGAAAAATTGTTACAAATAAATGAGTAAATTTATTGATAAATATAGGGATTTCTTTTGATCTAATTATTTGCATGAAATGAAAATAGTTTCATGTGAATTATTGAAAAAAATCGAACTGAAAATGCTAGTAACTTAAAATAATATTCGTTTGATATGAATTCCATAAAATTGATTGAATCAAATAAATAAAAATGTATTTATTTTAAAAGATTTGATTTTTTTTAACTATATATTATCTTTATACATCCATTTGTATTAATCAATAACTTGCCCATATTACTTATTCGAATAAAATTAATCAGTTTACTCTATTTCATCCAATAATCATTTGTCCAATTTATCATATCAATTGCTGAGACTATAAGACTCTTTATGTAATTATACGAAAGAAAAAGAATTTCAAATGTTATTATTTTTTTTCTCAAAGAATCTTATACTATTTCCCAAAATAAAGAGTTATTTTCAAAGATACGCCAATAAACGAGTAAAATTTTTAGTTAGTTTCACATGTATTGAAATGGTTTTAATTACTTTAAGAACACCAATGAATCGTCAAATAAAAATCTTTTTTAAATATAAAATTAATTTTCAATTGAAATTAAAAACTATCGTTTGAAATTCATAACATTTTTTCATCATTATATTATGAGTCAATAAGAATTAAAAAATGGCATTCACATTTTTCTAATTTGGAAGAATTCCTCAATAAAGATTACAAATCTAAGTTAAAGGAATTTTTTATTAATTTTTCCAGATTGAACACAAATTAAACTTTATTTTAAAAAAAGTCACATATTTTAATTCAAATACCTATTTTGTTAATTATGTTTAGATATTGACTATGTCTGTTGTTTTGTATCACGTGGCAATGAAATGTTTCAATTGGATGAAAAACGTATATTTATTCGTTTAAATTTATTAAATTAATGTCCCATTTTACCACGTTTTAAATTTGAGAGCGAAATTTTATAGAATTTTGTATGTAAAAATAAAATAATAATCATTCCTAAACCTTTGTAAATAAATGCTTCAGTATTTTTTCATCTGAAATTTAAAATGCAGCTATTCATCATTCTGCTAAAAATTCTTTTCTAATTTTTCCATATTATTTTATATGGTAAAAAAAACATCAATACTCCATTTCAAAATAAGCAAATTTGTTTGTTATATGTTTTTTAATTATTTTTAATAATGTCTTTATTTTCAATTTGAGTGGATTATTACCAGAACATATTACGGCCAGTTGCAAAAATGGTACCGTCCTAAACAATGCATGAGTACCATTCAATAGCATAATTTATCTTTACAAGGCATGAATGGTTGATTGTGAATCAAACATTAACAGATAATTCCATTTGCTTCATAGATTATGTTCTCAGTTTAAAGCCATAATTCTAAGAAATTGGTTGGAAATGTTTCTATGAGAAAAAAAATCAGGTAAAAATTGAGAAACGTCTATTCATAAAAATCATAGAAAGGTGTCTAACTCCATTTACTTTCCAATAAATTCCTATGAATAAATTTTTAATTTTGCATGATCAGTATATTCTCTCATAAATTCTTCAAATTATGCATCAGAAAGGACCTATTACTTCGAGAGTTTGTTCTAACTGAATAACTTTAATAACAATAAATAAAATACTTCAGGGAATATTCCATGGTCCCTACATACATACATAGCGGTTAAGCTAAGTTATACTAAGCTTAGGTTAAGCTTAAGGTGCAAGTGACCCTCAGACAGTACCTTAAGGAGCTTAGAATACTTGCTCATCATCAAGCACCTCCTAATTTGGAACCACGTTTAGGTGACAGGGTCACATATGAACTGGTATCTTTCTTTCTACACCACACTGGCAAAAAAAAAACTTTGAACTCCACAGATTATCTTGGACATTCATGGAGCTCCAGTAACCCAGAGAAGGAAAATGCGATCACCCTCCTACTCACTGGCAAATGATGCTTCACTTAGCTAATCTTAATAGACAGACAGACAACGAGAAGTGGAAGCCCTGTTCTATACCATAAGGTTATCAGGTATGCTTCCACCTCAGTTCAGAGAAACAGACACCTTCCAGGGTGCATCAGGCATCCGTTGAGAACCGTAACAGCAGCTTTTTATTGAGAAACAAATTTGAGTGGTACAAAGGTGAGGCGCAAAGGCCTGCAACGGTGTAAACAGTAAACCATTGCATCACAGTTCTGTACATACAAGTGACACATTATTGTAGAACATAACAAATAATAATGAAGTATGATGAAAATAACAAAAAAAAAATTTACAAACATAGAGAAAGTCTTAGTTATTTCAGATGGTAAAAGTTCAAAGTTCAATGTTTGAGAGCTTTTATTAAAAGTTTGTTGTAAAAGTTCGAAAAACATTCAATGAGGTCTTTTTAAGCATCATTTAGGCAGCCAAATCAGAGTTGTTGTCGGAATCACTCATTTGGATCTTGATCCTGGTTGGTGGAGCTAGTTACTTTTGGGTTTTTGCAAAGGTTGAGGCCTTCTTGTTGGAGAAAAATTGCTAGATGAATGAGTTTGCGTTTCCTGTAGTTGTCATCCAGGCAGAATTTTATGAAGGAGGTAGTTGAGATGTCTTGAGGTTTTATAATGTGAAATGGTTTTGTGATGGAACAGTGAATTAGGTAATGCGTTAGATTTCCTATTTCATTACAAACACATAGTGGAGAATCTGCTTTGGCAAATCTGTAGAAATAGGTTGGGGTGGGAGCATGATTGGTGTAGAAGAAATTTAGATATGGGTTAGAATATGTAGTCATGTAATTAATTTTGGGGAGTAACTTCTTGGTATAGTTTCCTGTATTAGAATTGTTCCATAGGAGTTGCCATTTTTGTAGAAGGTTTTGAAATAATTTTCTTTTAATTTTAGCTCTAGAGAGTTTAAGATTTGTAGATTGTAGTGTTGAGAGTGAGGCCTCTTTCTTTGCTGCAAGATCAGCTGTTTCATTTCCAAGAATGCCTGTGTGAGATTTGAGCCAGCTTAATTGAAAATTTTTGTAGCGGTTGGAAAAAAGTAGAATCTGTATATCCTTGATTATTGGCGATTTATGTGAGGGATTGTTTATGGCGAGCAGGGAGGATAAACTATCAGTCCAAATGGTGACTTGAGAGATGTTGTTTGTGATACAGTATTTTATGGATTCCTTGATAGCTAGAGCTTCAGTCTGGAAGACAGAATTATCACTATGGAGCCTAAAGAGTTCTTGTTTAAGCAGGTTAGAATTCTTATATACGATGAAGGCTGCTCCTGTGTAATCATCAAATTGTGATCCATGTGTATATATGTTGATTTTGGTGGTGATCATGGTTTTAGGATTGAAAGAGTTTGGAATATTAAAGATGTTATGTTGGTATGATCTGGCTATTGGATGCATATCGTCTTGATTAAATGGGTATTCGATTGTCATTGCTTCAATGATGAAGTTGTCTAAGAGGGTGATGTTTTTATGGAGTTGTAGAGCTTGTGTTCTTAAGGATGTCATTTCTAGTGTGAGATGAAGTGGAGGCAATCCAGCTAATATATTTGATGCCGCTGTAGATACTGTTTTGAAAGATCTAGTGATTAAAAGGGTAAATGATCTTTGAAGTGAAGAGAGATGTGCAATTTGTCGTTTAGTTAAATGTTAAGCCCATGCTGACGCTCCATAAGAAATTATTTTTTCTATAATAGTAATATATATTGTTTTTAATAGATTAGATTTAAGTCCCCAGTTTTTGCTGGTCATAGAGCGAAGTCGCTGAGAGATGGGAATGATTTTAGTTTTTAGTCATCTGATATGTGATGAAAATTTTAATTTCTGGTCAATTTGTATACCGAGGAATGTAATCACTTTGGTGTGGACTAGACTTTTGTTATTTAATGTTAATATGGGATTAAAACGGGGTGTGTGTGATTTTTTCCTAAGATCATAGCTTTACTTTTAAGTGTTGATATTTGAAGTTTCAATGATTTACATATATCAGAAAAAATTTTTAGCGATTGATTACAATTATTTTTTAGGATCTCTTTGGTTTTGCCATTAACAATAATTAATGTGTCGTCTGCAAAAGCAATAATAGTTGTATGAAGAGGCCAGTTGTGATTTAAGATAGCATTGAAATATAGGTTCCATAAAATGGGACCACTTATTGACCCTTGGGGGCATCCAAACGTTTGTTTAATTTTGACGAATCCTCCATCGTACATTGAAAGTGCTTCTCTGTCTTGGAGAAAATTG